>JBBJLS010000036.1:677855-695020 GCA_037577275.1 Bryconaethiops microstoma
TGTGTGTGTGTGTGTGTGTGTGTGTGTGTGTGCGTGTGTGTGTGTGTGTGTGTGTGTGTGTGTGTGTGTGTGTGTGATGGCATTAGAAAAAGAAATCTGTGTTTTAGAGCAGGCTGTAATGCTGGGTTTGCTAACTCTGTGTGTGGGAGTATGTGTGTGTGTGATCTTGTGTGTTTGTGTGTGTGTGTGTGTGTGTATGTTTGAGCACTGGTGTGTGTGTATATTGGTATATTAGTGTGAGAGCATGTCCTCGCCGGGTGTTCTCTTGAGTGAGTGCCTTGGCAACCAATCTAAATTAAAGTGATAACAACTTATTTGAAGGTAATTATGATAGATTGTGCCCTGTGAAATTAATGAGGGGGCATATGTTTTCATCTGCATAATTAATAAACCTGGGTCCTGAAGAAGGGGAGGCAGAAGAAACCCCTCCCATGTCAGTGCCATGTGTTATTAGAGGGCTGAACATGCAAGCACACATGCAGATACTCTGCCATCCTAAATGCTTTTAAAATACAGCAGTGAGCAAAAATTTGAACACCCCCAGTTTTTAAGAAACACACTTACCTGTATATATATATATCTAAAAGAGAATCTTTCAAAGATTCAAAGATCCTTTGTAATGAACCAAAAGTGTCATGTCTCTCACGGGGAAGGAGGTGCAGGCATGGGTTTCCATTTCTCAAATAAGGCTTTATTTACAAAAAACAAACACAAAATGGCTCGATGGCCAAAACTCGACCCCTTATCTTCCCCTAAATGTGTGTCTGTTCTTTGTGTTACTCGTTGGTAATGTGAGGGTGTTGTAAGGGTCGACTGATAACTAAAACAAGAACTCATGAAACTTTTATACCAAATGTGTACACCAAGAAACACAAACCCACAATTATTACTAAATCACCGGCCAGCTGGGAACCCTTACTGATGAGCCGGCCAGGAAAAACCCACACACCCGTGTCATAATAAGAGTCCCCAGGGTTCAAGTAATGCGGCCTCTAGTGGCTGCTGACCAGGGATGTCACAGTACTCCCCTGCTACCAGCGCCACTCTGGCATGCCAAAGGGCTATCAGGCCCTTACAAAGGTGGAGGAGGGGTGGAGGCGGGAAACAGGGGTAATATGAGGGTATTGTGAGAGTAGATGGACAAATAAAACAAGAAGTCATGACCCGCTGACCGGGGACGTCACAAAAACTGGTTCTTCTGTGGTGCTGTGTATGGAATACTTTAGATATTCTTTAGATATGTGATTGTAAAGAAGCTTTCAAATGTTTAAAAAAATGTTTTAAAGGGTCATAAGTGATTATTCTGTGTTGCTCAGTGCAGAACTCTTTATTTTTACAGTGAAAATCAAACATTTAAAAATGTTTGGGGCGTCCCCAAACATTTCGTGGACAGTGTCCAATATAAAATCTGAAAGTGTGTTTAATGCAATTAAAGCTTTTGCAGGGAAGTCCTTTATGTACCTTTGATGTAGCTACAGAGGCTATCAAAAGTCCAGGGACACCCAGCCTTTATAAATGCTTTTAAAGTATAACTGTGTGCAAACGTTTCAAGTTTTCTGAACCTTTTTGTGCATGTTTCTGCAACTTGTAATGTGCTTTTTCAATGAACCAGAAGATACTTCTGTGGTGCTGTGTATGGATTTTTTTTTTACAGTTAAAGAAATCAAACATTTCAAAAGACTGCTGGCGTCCCCAAACTGTTTATAGACAGCGTCCATAAAAAAGAATATGTGAAAAATTGTTTCATGGAATCAAGAGTTTGCAGGGAAGCCTTGACCAGAGCACCTTGAAAGTAAATGTGCTCACGGCTTCTGAATCAGAACCCATTCATGTGTGTCTGGCCAGCAAAGGCAGCATTAGCACTCTGTTATGGAACCTCGGTTCATCAAAAAAAAGCTGTCATTACAGCAGGCCAGTGAAATAATGACAAAAAATGAAGTTTCCACCAAGGTTGTGTGTCCTGTCCCTCCTTCAGCCTCAAACACTGGCGCTGGATTCCTGAAGTGAGGTTGGTTTAGGCCTGCTGTGCATCTGTGTAGCATGGCTAGGGAAGCTAGCAGCAGGATCGATCACATTAACACACGCGCCGCACGCAGTTTGTGCTTCTCTCCATGATGTCCTTATCAAAGTCTAGCCTCTGATGCTTTGATCTGCTATGCGGCGCAGAGGAAAAGATAAGACAGGAGGTCTAGGAGCTCTCTCTTCACTTCCTGAGCACCTGCTTGCTAGCCGAGCTGACCGGATCTGACACTTGCTGGCCTCTCGCCTCGTTCCTGAAGAATTTACAAATAAGAGGGATGAACCAGGGGTATGTTTTCCTCCGTCTCTGCTGATCACTGTCATCTGATCAGGCTTCTCCAGCTGCAGCCTTTATTTTTTTTTCTTTCACTGCTGGTTCAAACACTTGATTCAAATCGACAGTTAATAATGCAGTTATTCAAAGGTGGAACCAGGTGCATTATGCTCTGAAACTTCGCTGAACACGTGAAATGTAATGAAAGTTTCACTTGCTTTGCATAGCCTCCTGAAGTATTTCTGAAACTTGTCTGAGAGTTAGCAAGCAAATTTGATCAAAATGAACAGGATTATAATGATTTATCTACTGACTTCATTAGGGAAATCATTGATGGGGGTGGTCTCTTGACTATATATGTTCACTAATAGCTACTTATAGCTGCTAGCTGTAAGTAACTCTGAATAAGAGACCCTCTCCATGCTTATTCACCATTATGTATTAATATGCATTTAATTTTATGTGATCACAAGTAGTCAGGGAGACATATTACTGTTACATATAAATTGGACCTCAGTGTACTAACAAGTAAAACCAGACAGTTCCTTTATTTTCTGCTGTAGTTGATCAGATGATCCCTCACTGCTGTCTGTGATGCATTGAGACCATGGGCACTGGAACCATTATACCCCCCTCTTTTCAAAAGCATTTGTTTCGCCCTTCCTACTTTTTGTTTTCCGAACAAAAACCGTAATAGTGTGGCAATCCATCCAGGGTGTTTCTCCACCTTTTAATCTATGACTGCTGGGATAGGCTACAGCACCCGCCCTCATGACCCTGGTTTAGGATATGTGACTATCTGACTAACATCTGTACTTAGAGCTGTCCATTTAGGATTCGATCACCCAGAACACATTTAAATAATCAGATATAAAGAGGAGAGAAAAAGCAGTCACATAGGTGTAAGTAACAAGAAAGTCTGAATCAGCACAAGTAGGTCTCAAGTCAAGTCCTGAGTCAATACAATCAAATCTCAAGTAGAGTCCTGAGTCAATACGGGCTCATCTCAAATTGAGTCCTGATTCAATACAGGCAAATCCCAAATTGAGTCTTGAATCAATGCAGACAAATGTCAAGTCAAGTCCCAAGTCAATACAGGCCAGTCTCAAGTCGAGTCCCAGTCAATACAGGCAAATCTCAAGTTGAATTCTGAGTCAGTACATGCAAATCTCAAATTGAATCCTGAATCAATACAGGCAAATCTCAAGACAAGTCCTGAATAAATACAAGCAAGTCTCAAATCCTTAGTAAATACAGACAAATCTCAAGTCGAGTCCAAAGTCCATACAAGCACATTTCAACTCAAGTCTTGAGTCAGTACATGCAAGTCTCAAGTTCTGAGTCAATTCATGCACATTTCAAGTTGAGTCCTGAGTCTTAAACTTTTCCTCCTCATGCATTCTTCAGCAAATATAATACAAATTCAACACTGAACAAAATATTATGATTACAATAATGTAACCCATTTAAATGAGGGAGTAGTACATGGGAAATTAACACTGAAGTCATCAACATTAAAGGGAGCAGTCAAAGCCTAAAAGTTAGAGAAGCGGGAACAAAAAGCCACCAGTTTGATTCTCTGGACCGATAGAAAAAATGTGTGTGGGGTGAAAGCACATCACTTTCACCTCCTTCTCTATCCATGGCTGAACTGCCCTTGAGCAAGGCACCTAACCACTAAAACTCCTCCCTGGATCCTATGGCTGCCCCGGGCTACTCCGGGTATGTGCTCACAGCCTAGTGTGTGTGTGCTAATTGCTCATGACTCTTACAGTGTGTGTGTGTGTGTGTGTGTGTGTGTGTGTGTGTGTATGTGTGTGAACTGCTTAGGATGGGTGAAATGCATAGACCTCATTTTCCCTTGCAGACTAAGTATATAAATAAAAAAATCCAATATTTTTTCCCTTTTAAAGTACACAAATACTTGAACACTTGGATATTCACGCTTGTCTCACCTGTCCTCTTAAATAAAATAAGTAAAGCATAATCACAGGTCACTAATGAAACATGAAAATTACTTGCAGTTTATTGAACTGATTCATTTGAAAGAACCACTTTGATAAAACATCCTGTGAATAACATTAAGAAACAAATCTACCTGAAAAATGTCTCTCCACATGTCTGGCAATATGCATCTTGAATGTTTTTGAGCCCCAAAGCTCAGGTTTGAGTAACAAGTCTTTTAATTTTTTCAAGTCTCAAGACATCAACTTTTTGACTTGAGTCTGAGATAAGTCAGGTTCTGTGGTCAAGAGGGCGATAGTGTCTGCAGAATGCCATCAATGTCCACTCAATCCATGACTTTCCTGTTCATCAGTCAATGTGTGCTTGATGCACAGCACCAGATTTTCAAAAAGCAGGTTTCAATTCTGGAGACGTTGCACGTTGACTCCTCTGCCAGCTTTTGCAATGTGTGATTGCCCATAAACCCCTGCTCCATATCTTTCTACAAATATGTTTTATGTGCATCATGGAAGTATAAATCTGTCTTTAGACAGCCAAAAGTCTGACTGAAGGATGGAGCTTTTACTTTGAGATACTAACTGAACATAGGATTGAGTTTGGAAGACATTTCCATGTCCATTCCTTCGATATGGACTCATTTGGGGCAGTGAGATAAGCTTTTCAGCTTTCTGTCCCATCCCTGTTTGAGCTGATTTCTTCGGAGGAGATAAATGGCTGGGCAGTAAGAACTGCCTGCTGCCAAGACAACATATAAAAAAAAGACTTTAAAGAATCTCTTACTGCATAACAAGGCATTATGATGACTTGGGTTAAAGAAAGACACAGCCAGTGCACCACAGTGAACACTTTGAAAAGTAACCCTCTAAGAAGTTTAATGCTCTCGATACACTGATTTAAAAAAAGAGAGAAAAATGTGGTGCTTGAAGCCTTACTGTCATCTAGACCTAAAACATGCTGGAAGCGGGTACTATCCACTTGAGTGGAAATCAAAAGCCATTATTTTTTCAGATGAGTGACTATGAAAAGATGCTCTGAACAGCCTATTATGAAGTAATAGGCTACTTAAAAGTTGCTGATAAGGCGTTGTCAGAACTTCCTCCATTTTCTGTTTGACACTATTAGGACTTGCACTTGCCATCGGTTTCCATTATGCATAATAATTTTGATCCTGGCCGGCATCCTTGGTGCAGCCAGTCACTGACACTCTTTTAGCTCTTGCGATGTTGCGCTTGAACTGCTCTGGAGGCAGTCGTCCTCCGCAGATGTCAGCCCTCGGCCCCCATGTGGCCCTTTTTTTTTTTTATTATAAATAATTTATTTCGCCACTTTTCTGAGCAGTGACGTCCACACGCAGCGGGGGTCCTGCAGCAGTGCCAGTTGAATGGAAGGGTGAGTAACCCTCGGAGCAGCAATTACCCTAATCACTGAAGACCCCATCAGCCTCCTGCTCGAGCTTTTAAGCTAACCAAGAGCCAACCTCGAAAACCCTGATCATCACAACTCTCTAATCAAGCACTAATAAGCGCCACTGATAGCGGCCCATTTGTCCTCCCACTGGCCCCTGCAATGTCAGATTTCCCTACTGACTTAATTGTCGAATCCACATGAATCCCCGAATTCAGCAGAGGATTTTCTTCTTGGCCATCAGAAGTCAACTTATTACTGTCCTTTTGCTATACGTTTATCTGTGATTACATAATCACATGATTAATTGCATAGTTATCTATGTAATGAGGCCATTTGCATTCTGTGAGTCTGACATATATTTTGCAAGAACTTTCCATCTCAAGTACTGTGCAAAAGTCAAAATGATATTTAAAACTTGTTTAGCTGAGCAGTGTATGTTTTTATAAGCTAATATTGGAATGTACACGAATAATATTACTATAATATTACTATAATGGTTTTATTCATGTCCATGTGTTTGAGTAATCATTCCCTGACCTCTCCTTGTGGAAACCCAGGACTACATTGCAGTTTTCATCAAATATCTCAAATACTTGCTTCAGCTCAATCAATGATTCATTAAATTAAATCAGGTACTTTTTATATAAAAAACAAATTGTGATATTACTTGATTCTTTCTTGTTTTCTTTTATCCTGAAGTTAAATTGTGTGTTTGCTGGCAGAAAGTCCCTCAATGCTCAAAGTCCCTCGCTGGCTTTAAACACTTTGGACAGGAGCCTAGGACTCCACATTACTTTAGTTCAAATCATAATTGAAAATTATCCTTGTCTAATTCCAATCTTATTATCAGCTGCATTCTCCTGCCCAGACCAGCTCAGGATGCGGTGGGTGGTGGGAAGGGTATGCCTCGAGGAATTCCAGTGACCCTTTTTTAAACCGACACTAAATTCCAGAGATCTGTAAAGAAAAAACACATGGTATGAACATCATGGGTTTGGCTTCATCCTGCGTGTAATGACACCTCTGTGTCCTCCCTTGTCGCCCTTGCTTTTCTTGCCCTGAAGCTCCAATGCTGTTCTGGTTTTCAGTGCCAGCCGCCCTCACCCCACCACCCCCCTTTCCCCATCCTGTCACATCAAATCCCCCAGTGGACAGGACTGCTGTGGGTGAGGGATGGGGATAAGTAAACAGAGAGATGGGGCCCGGATTAGGCCTAGCCAGACACCGCATCACATTACAGATGGCAGGTTTAGGAAGTGGGATTTGCACAGAGCTCGCTTTCGCCGGGAGATTTCTTGGGGGAGGGGGGGACGGTTTATGGCCGATGGATGTGTTATTGTGATAGGTTGGCCTGGCGATGATACTGTACTTTTAAATAGATTTGCGATTATCTTTTTAGGAGCATTTTTTTTCTTATTTTTTCTGCTCTTTCTCTTTCTCTTTTAAAAGTTCTCACACCTTCACAGAATCCCAATGAAGACCCTTCATGAACATGCCAGCAGAAACAGAAGTCAGGCTCCAAAGCTGTATGCCATTATGGCCAACCAGAAATGGCCCTTGGTTTGTGTGTGTGTGTGTGTGTGTGTTTGGCGGGGGGAGATGTCAAAGGGGGGTTCAGTCCCAAACCCTCCACTTCCCCACCCCCTGCTAGCTAGTTAGAAGCTTGGTGAAGGGTACAAATCAGTGGTATTAAGTGTGGGGGTGCCTCCGGCTGATTGGTGCATAATTGAGTGGCTTTTTTTCCCTGTTTCTCAAGGCCTCAGCTCTGATCAGATTAATTTTGGCTCTGACTCAGGGCGCTTGTCTAATCAGAAGCTCTCTCTCTCTCTCTCTTTCTTTCTGAGGCTTGCACAGCTGCTTGCCAGGGCCAACAGGGCAGAACGCTGTTTAATAAAGCACAGTTACAGTTGAACTCGAGCATTGAGAAATGCAATTACACCACAAAATGCAGATCCTGCCTTTTAACACTCCATTGTAACTACAATGCACACCACAGCTATGGACTCTGAACATCTCAGACTACTGGAGAAATGCTGGAGACACAGTCTATTCTCCAGTCGTAGTAATGTAACAGCACGGATATTTTTCCCCTCTCATGCTGGAAGAGGTTACCTTCATATGTTAAACACTCTCGGCTGCTCTGTTGAGTCAACAGAAATACGATCGCAGCCTGCCGGGTGTCACAATATCAGCATCTCTCAAGCTTGACTTGCAGCCAGGCAACAGAAGGGATTTGGCATTGGGTCAGTGGGGCCAAGCTGCTATTAATAGTGCAAAAAGCCCATTTTCTGCAATGAGAGATGATGTCCTGTAGCCAAACGTGCTTACCATTGTACCATAGATCTCCCTTGGCAGAGAGCTGGAAGCCTGCGACAGAGTCAATCTCTATCTCTGTAACACTTTTTTTCTTCCACTGACAAGGTGCTGGAGTCTAATCTCAAACTGTTTTGCACATTTCCACTGGCCCCGGGCTGGCAAAACCAGTACCATTCTGGCCCTTAACCTGTTAGGTTCATCCCCAGTTTTGGCAGCCATCTTGTTTTCTGCATTACCAACTTTAAAAGCTCACAATTCCATCATACAAAGTTATTATTGTTTGCTGTTGGATTCATTTCAATGCTAAGACTCTGAAGACACTTATTTTCAAACAACAACACAGGATGGAACACCAGATTTTATATATGCTTCCTCATGAATTCAGCTGTGCCTTATCATCCTTGTCAGAAGAATTTTTATTCTGACACTGAAAACCCATAGCTACATGTCTTGTCAACTTATGTTCAAAATTTGAGCTCAAAAGTATAAAAAATGAATGTTCTATAAGGTTTTTGTGCAAGCAGTACCATTTCGTGCAAGCAGAGATGCCATTTTGTTTGGAGAAATCCTTATTTTTGCTACAGAATTATAAATCAATAACCGCTTCAACACCGCTTCTCTCCCATTCATCCCATTCAAACAGGACCAGTTCAAAATCCCTCACTTTACCTCACTGAATCTCACTTGCCCCTCTACTTCACTGTATCTCATGTACCTCTCTACCTCATTGTATTTTACCTGCCTCTCTACCTCACCATATATCATATGCCAGTCTACCTCACTGTATCCCACCTGCTGTATGTTATTTATGTCTATATACACATCAACAGCAACCAGCACTCTTTACAATACAGACTCTGTTCTGGACATTTGCACACTTCAGATCTCATTTACACTTGTAAATGTTTCTTTACTCTTGTAAATGTTTATTTGAAGATATGTTTTTTACATATTTTATTGCCTAGTTTAGCCTTTAATTTTTTTCTTTATTTATTATAACTATATTGCCCAGTCTCGAAGACATTTTAGGATCGCATTTCACTACATGTTGTATAAACTCTGTTTGTGACAAATAAAAAATCTTGAATCTTGAATGGCATGCAGAAAACAGCTCCACTGTGGCTCGTTGTTGATATCTCTGATAATGTTTTGAAAAGCTGTGTCCGAAAGACGTGCAGAGCTGGAACACCCACATCCAGTTACGTAATCATTGGCTCTAGAGCTGGAGGCTTCGCGGACGCACTACGTCCCAGCCATGCTGTCTTCCATCCGTCTCAGGTGCACTCCGAGATGCCTGTTCTCTTTCTCCATCCATTGCCGCCAACCTCCCTGCCGCAGTTTCCATAGCAATGGCAGCCTGTGCCCATGACGACTGAATGCTGCAACCCAAAGCCGATGCTTTTGGAGATGACTGCAGAGTTTTAAAAAAAAAAAATCTCCACAGACACTCCATCTCTCCATCTGCCTTAACGGCACTGTCTCTCTTTCCCTCCTTTTATCCTCTCTACCTCCTCCTCCATCAGTCATCTTTCTCCACAATTCCCCTCTCTCTCTCCTGTCTCTCTCTCTCGCTCACCTTCTCAATGTTTCTCTTTTAGCTCCTCTGACTGTCACATTGATGTAACTCACTTTTGGAAAAAAAATCACAGTAATAACATGACAGCTTCGACTCTGACGCCTGTGGAAGCCTCCATATCATCAGCCCCTCCCCCTTGTGGGCCGGAAAGCATAAAATAATATGTCTGTAAGGGACTAATCTCTTTCATTTAGCTTTTCTTCTGGCCGAGAGACAAGGGAAAATAGAAAGAGAGAGAGATGCTGAGACAGATGTGGTGGGATGAGCGAAAGGCCAAGCAGAGAACATGAGAACATGAGAGAAAGTGAGTGTGAGAGAGAGACAGAGTTAGAGAAAAGAGTGTGAAGTGGGTGGATGGAGGGATTGACTGGTACAGATGTTTCAGTAGAAGAGGAGGGTTTTTGGGCAGAAGCTGTGAGGGGGTGGATGAGGGCCATGCAGCAAGACTGATCCAGATGTACTGCAGGCAGCTGAAGCGTGGGATAGGGCTGCGAGGATTTTTTGTGCAAATGTGTTGTTTACTTTAAAAAAACACTTTGTAATGCTCACTAATGTTCATTTGATATGTGGAGTCAGTTTGACAGATTACAGTGGTCTTCAGGAAGCACAGGGGGCGATATAACGTCTGTTGTTTCATAGCATCATGAAAGAAGAAAAAAGCTTGTTACCCAGACAACAAGGACTGTGGCTTATAGTTAGCATCTTAGAGCAATATCACAATGTACTTGTTATTTCTAGTAAATACTACATCTACTGTATGCCCGAATTTCCTGTACTGTGCAAAAGTCTTCTTCATATTTTGCTTCCAAAAAGCCAGATTTTCTTGTATTTTTAACAGTATAACAGTTGAATAACAGTTCTACACGCTTCGTAAAGGACTTTCAAAGACTCCTTTTCAGTCCAGTCCTTGAACCTGTAACCAGTTTCAGAGGAATGAAAATAAAATAGTATTTTTGCACCAATAAGATGATTAAAAGCAAAATGTAATGAAATGAGACTTTTGCACAGTACTGGACATAGCAAAACTGATTTTTCTAAGCAATGGACAGAGAAATGTTTGCTAATGTCATGTTATGAAGGCAACTGGAGCCACTGAAAACTGTTTGAATTCTTTGGCAGAACAACAGATCTGTATAACTAACAACAAAGTGCCAGTTATACCTGACATTTTCTGATTCTGTCATCTAGTGAAATGGGTATGATCAAGTCTAGTCTGAAAGATTGGTGAGCTAACCATAAGAAGCGACAACACAAAAGTAAACACAACTACAGTATTGTGATTCATACATACAGTACGTCAACCGTCTTACCTTCGGCTTACTGAGTAGATCAAATTTAAAAATGGGAACAAATGTTTCACTGTGACAGACAATAAAGTGCCTAAAGATACAAGGTGCCTAGAAAACCACTCAGCATTCAGCACCCCCAGTATACTCATCACCGCCTGATCATCTGTTTCTTCACCGGTTCAGGACTTAAGCTTTGTTATGGTTGAATTATTCATACGTAGGTCACTGTGTGGCCTAACAAACAAAAACATTCCTCTAAAACTGGTTCAGGGACTGGACTGAAAATGAGAACTGTTGAAAGTCATCCAGGAAGCCCGGAAAACTGTTCCTAAAGACTACTGGATCTTTGGAAACAAAATATGAAGAAATTAGAGGTGGCTCAAGACACTTGTACAGTACTGTATGCCTTACAAGTCTGCAATGCCAATAACAATGAATAAATGTAATTTTGCTTGTGAAATTTCACTGGCTAATGCAAAAGTGGCTAATAGTGGTTTATGAGGGTGTTGAATACTAATCTTAATGTGAATGTATTAGTTATTGTCATGTTGGGTGACGAGTGAACAGGAGACAGCGTTAGAAGTAAATAGAAGTTTAATAAAGGAAATTCAACTTCAAGGGGGTGTGCCGGCTTCACAAAATTCAGCAGAGCTTCACTAGACAGATACATAGTAGAAGCCCAGAGAACCTTCACGCTGGTACCTTCATTCAGGGTACAAGGACAATACAAAGTTCTGGAGGACCTTCACTATGAGCAAACTCAAACAAACACTGGAAGGGGGACTCCGCTGCAGAGTCACCTCTCTCTTGAAGCTTTAGCAAGCCCTCTGTCGTACAGGGGACAGTACAAATACTCCATGGTTCGTGGAGCTCTCTGAATGTGACGACATTCACCCTCATGCCTGTAAACACACAGGAGAAAGAGACACACAGGAGAGGTACAAGTCAAGTACCAAGCAGCAGGAGTTAACAAAAAGGACCCAGCAGCATGTTGCTTTGATGGCACATACTCTCCTTACTGCCACTTAGAGAGTGAGCTGGTACCAACTGGAAAGTCCTTCTAGTGTGTCTGCCTTCTTTCCCTTCTAGTGAATACAAAAGCTGCAAACAAGAGTAACAATTCTGTGGCTCGGCTGGACTTTTAAACCCACCAATCACACAACAGAGACAATCAGCTCAGTAACAAGTAGTAATCAAATCATGCACAAGACAGGGGGACATGTCATTAGGTACCTAGCAACCCAGCTAAAGAACTAATGAAGCCCCACTACTGCCTTTGCCTAGGCACCAAATGACCACACACACAACAAACCCTGACATCATAACTATGTGCCCAGAGTTGTGTACCACCTAGTACTCAGGTGACGGGCTCCGTTGGGGCCGTGACTGAGATGGACCAAACCTGACAGTTATTTATTGATCCATGCAATTTTACCAGTAGTTAGTAAGTGAAATGATTCATGACTATAGAAGCCAATTCTAATATGGGAATATCCAAGAAATGCGGCACTGACCAAGAGAAAGAAACTGAAGAAGTTTCATTAGTCAATTAACAGAAAGGATGATAGTTAGATTACCCAATTATAACTGAATAGTTGTCAACAGGGCATTGTATTATTAGGGCTGCAACTAACAATGCAATTTCCTTTGGTATTTTTTTTAATGTAATTTGATTCAGGATTAATAAATTAATCTATGCATTAATTATACAGATTTAGCTCAGAGTTGCATCCCTGGCAGTGGAGCAAGGTGCTGTGGCCCGCATGCAGCCGAGCATAGGCGTATCCGTACTGATGTGGCAGAAAATACGGGCTGACAAGAAATGAGCATGGCAGCTGTCCCCCCGGTTACCGCATCACAGCGCCTATGTGGATGAGAGCAACAGTGGCAGCGATGGAAACCAAGACTTGAACAGTGAGTCTCTTGACCCTGTGACCTCACATCAGCGGCTACATGACTTCCACAGGCCTACAAATGAACTACTTTACCCAGCGACAGAGACACTGCAGCAAAATCGCTTGGGAGGAAGAATGTGGTATATATATATATATATATATATATAGAGAGAGAGAGAGAGAGAGAGAGAGAGACATGAGAAGTGTTTACATTACTCATAATATGGTTCTAATATATTTAAACTCTTGCCTGGTACTGTTTTGAACATTTTGAACATTTTGAACACTGCATTTCCCAGTTTAAACACACTACTTGCACCGAAGTTATAACCTACATTGCTACATTAAGTAAAAAGTCCCAGCTTGTGCACCCCATGTGCTGCTGTGCGGCTTTGGTAAAAGGGAAAGGAAACCAGCTCCGAGTGGATTTAAATATCCATCACCACTCAACACACTCCAAACTCCACAAGGAATGGCATCATATACGAGACGTGCAGACAGCAAGGGGTTTCAGAGCCAGCCATCCACTCCACTGCTCAGACAAATGTACATATTTCATAAAAATGGAGAAATTGATGCAACATAGAGCCGCTTTAGCAGCACACAGGGGGACACTTGAACGCCCGCTGCATTTATGCATACTTAGTGGAGAACATGGACTTGTGGGAAACAGAGTGTGTGTGTGGGTACAAAAATAGTAGCCTATAGGCAGTCTTTAGGCAGAACTTATTCACATAAATTTACATGAGATGAATGTGCCAGAGTCTCATCTTACAGCTGATATTGAATAACCTTGTACATTAATTCATGTAGCCAAGCTTGAACTGGGCTTCTTTTATTGTAGTGGTCGTATTGAAGGCACTGTATCTAAGAGATATTTAGATTCTGATACTTTCATGTCATTCCTAAGGCCCTTTTCTATTGGTGTGTGGTTGTGATATTTCCTCAATGGTGTTGAAAAGAGCACATTAAGCAATATATTAGAAAATCTCTGGCTCTTTAAAGGATCACATTTATGAGATTTGTGTGAAGAACATAATGTGAAGGTTTCATACCAAAGTGCTTTTTTCAAGAACTTTTAATTATTAAGAGGTTCTTTAAACTTTAAAAGGGATCTTCATGCTCACACATCTCTTTAACAAAAATGGTTCTTTAAAGAAGCGGGCCCCCACACGTATTGAGCAAGAACTTGTTGATGCAGTTTGTGTTGATGCTCAAGGTGTCAGAAGTCATGCTTTGTTTGGTGTTCTTATGTCACATAGAATCAAAGTTCCTGTAATTAAAAAAAAAAAACAAACATGTAATAATAATAACCACTACTGTGGTTTTAAAAATGGCGTCACATGCAAATGAACATGAACAAAAATGAACAAATTTCTTTTATTTTAAGTCTTAGAAACAAATGAAAAAACCACAAGATCTCTGAACCCGGGAGATCTTTCAAAATAGTCTCCGTCTAGTGGATGGGGAAAACCCACAGAGTGAGGGAGTCCAGAGAGCGGCTGAGCAGAGTCTGTAGGAGAGCAAACACCGGATTTAGACTGTTTTACATCGTTTTTATTTGATGTAATCAGATTTTACTAATACAATAGATTCAAGATTCAAGATTCAAAGCCTTTATTGTCATATGTACAGAAAAAAAGTGGCATTTTCTCTGTGCAATAAAATTCTTTCTTTGCTGTCCACACACAAATGCCAAGTGAGGTAAAGAGTTAATAACTAAAAAATAAAAATAAATAAAAAATAAAGAATAAAAGGAATAAAAATAAAGAAATATATATAGAAAAAATAGAACAAGATAAGAAATACAAATAAGTAAGTGAAGACAAGTGTGATGTGCAGGTGTAGATAAATATGAACTGTGCATTTGCAATGAAAGAAATGTGCAAAGGAGCAGGAAAAAATAAAATAAAATAAATTAAAGTATGGAGGTAGATGGATGTGCAAAAGAGCTTAGTGTGCAAAAATTAGCTTAATGTGCTTAATTGCTCAGCTGCAGCCCACTTTTAGGGTTGTGTACGGGTCGGGTACGGGTCGTGTGTGGGTCGGGTGTGGGTCGGGTGCGGATGCGGGTACCGGTCGGGTGCAGGTCGTATGTGGGTTGGGTACGGGTCGGGTACGGGTCGTGTGTGGGGCGGGTGCGGGTCGTGTGTGGGGCGGGTGTGGGTCGTGTGTGAGTCGGGTGTGGGTCGTGTGTGGGTCATGTGAGGGTCGGGTACGGGTCGGGTGCGGGTCGGGTTTGAGTCGGGTGTGGGTCGGGTGCGGCTGCGGGTACCGGTCGGGTGCAGGTCGTGTGTGGGTTGAGTACGGGTCGGGTACGGGTCGTGTGTGGGGCGGGTGCGGGTCGTGTGTGGGTCATGTGAGGGTCGGGTACGGGTCGGGTGCGGGTCGGGTGTGAGTCGGGTGTGGGTCGTGTGTGGGTCGGGTGCGGGTCGGGTGCAGGTCGTGTGTGGGTCGGGTGTGAGTCGGGTGTGGGTTGTGTGTGGGTCGGGTGTCATTTAGGTTAGGGCTGTGCAATATGGCATCAAATTCATATTGCGATATAAATTGAACCATATACGGTAGGCGGTATATATTACGGTATATAATTTGATCTGTAAATTTAAAAGGTAACTGTTTTTGAAAGGGTAACGTATGTCCATAGCAAAGGCGTTGCAGCAGGAAGTTTTTGCACATTTCGAAGTAGCCGTCAATGTAGAATATTTATTGTTCAAATCTGCAATTATAGAAAAAATATGATGACATGTGAACATCTCTCCCATAAAGGTCATGCCAGGTGCAGCAATAATCAAAAATGACCAGAGATCCAAATGACAATTAGCAATTTTAACAATGTAATAAAATGTAAAACCAAATATTACACAGCAAAAAAAAACCTTTTCTGTCTTTCCTTAAATAACGCAAAATTTAAATATGTAGATATTATTTTTTAAAAAAGCATAAAGTACAACAAGTTTCTTTTACGCAAAGAGATAAAGGACAATTTAAAAATGACTTAAAATAAGTAATTTTAGCATAACCTTATACCAGATAAAACAATATCTGGGCAATTCTACTGAATGTGGACTTTCTGTCACACCCAGTGAAATACCAGGTATTTGTATGATGCGAGTGATTTTATAAAAATTTTAGGATTTTCTGTATTCAGCTGTAGAGTTTACATTAAAAATATTGTCAGAAAACATTTAAATATTTAATATTAAAATATTGAAATAACACAGTGCTTGTTGATATTTTATCATGCAGTCCCTCCAGGATTCCAAGATTTTATTTTGTTTTTATTTTTTTAAATCAAAAAGGACTTTTTTTGGTGGTGTTTTCTCCAAATTGGCATGTATAAATGTACCTGTTTTTAATTGAATTTCAACGTGAATTTCGTAACATTCCGCTTTGTTTATTTTCTCTGTCCGTTTTTCTCAATGCATACGGTCGTCGTACTGTTTTATGCTATGCTATTAGCCTACATTCTAAACTCAATCTGGTCTTCGCAAAACAGTGTTTAAACGTTGTTCAAGGACAAAAAAGGCTTTAACTTACCGATGGCGAGGCGGAGCCTGTGGCCGAAACTCTGCAGTCTAGTCCAGTCGTTCAGTCCCGCTGCTTTTACAACATTTGCACCGTTGTCGGCGGTTATGCAGCGCTTCCTTTAGTCCCTGGGCTGTTAATTCACCTGTATGGTCTTCGGGGAAATAGGATATTTGTAGGCATTTGCTGCACAGCTTCCACTCGTCACTGATTAAGTGGACTGCTCCATACAATTTGGGCATTTTGACTTTGCTGAGGTACGTGCAGCTATGTACCACGTATCGGGAACCAAGGACTTTAATCATGACTTTAAAGCCGCTTCTCTCCACTGGAAAGGCAGCATGTCTTTGCAAAGGAATACAGTTATAGCACTTGTAATTTCACTACCGCGGACTCTTTTTTTGTCATACAGGGGGCCTTTAGAAAATGCATTGGTGATTGGTGTCTGCTGGCAAACTTTTTTTCTACCACTTGCGCTCGGAGACTGACTTGGCGTTTGAGGAAGGCGCGTTCTTTGGCTTTCTTCATATTCGACGACGTGTTTTGTTTTGAGATGGCAGAACAGACTGCTAGTGTTACGGTATCCGAGGCTCTAAATCCAAACCACGTCCAGATTACCGACGTTGCTCCACTCTTTTTAACAACTGCTCCTCCGTGCGCTCCGTGCTCTCGCACATCGCAAAACTAGTGCCTCGTGCTGCAAGTAGGTGTGGTTTCGCGCAGGTGACACGATTTTCGCGAGGAGAGGATATTTCTGCGGTAGGCCGGTATAATCAAAATCTCTCCCCTTGGCCAAATTTATATCGCATACCGTTTATACCGTTTATACCGTTTATACCATCTATACCGTTTATACCGTTTATACCATTTATACCGTTTATACCGTTTATACCATTTAT
>JBBJLS010000036.1:695120-708481 GCA_037577275.1 Bryconaethiops microstoma
CTGTATGTTGACAGAACAGTCCTCCATGGTGGCTGCAGTTTTAAACACATCCCAGTCTGTCCGGGCAAATCAGTCCTGCAGGATATGAGTTCTAAGGGATAATGAGCTAATTAGTTTAATCGGGTATGTTGGGAATAGGGCAAATGCTAAATGGTGCAGAACAGGAGGCCTTCAGGACCAGAGGTAGGAACCTATGCTACAAAGAACCATCCAAGTTTTTAGAGAACCAAAACTGTTTCTTCTGTAGCATATTAGCTGTAGATCAGCATTAGATTCTTTCACTTTTACTTTTTTTTACCTTTTGGGTCAAAACCTTGTCCTTTTGGAGAACATATGAATTAAATGTGTTTTTGTCCTAGAGATATCTGATCCCTGCAAAGAACTAAACACTCATATTCACACATATTCAATACTGTGCAAAAGTCTCAGGCACCTATTCTTAAAAGCTGTTTACTACTGTGCAATAGTGTTGATTTAATATTAAAATACTAACATTAGAATAAATACAAATAACATTTATACAGTAAAAGGTGTATTTATGTTTGGCAAAGTGTTCACTCATGAAAGCCCAGTACTACTTGTAGCTTTGTCAAATACCTGATTGGCTCAATTACTTAAATGGGTTGTGCTGCTTATGTGATTTTATAAATCCAAACAATGACTGCAGGCATCAAACAGAAATCTGGAACCAAACATGTGCTCTTCTAACCAGCTCACAAAAAATCAGTACAGTACTGTACGCATTCACACCTCAGTAACAAACGAAAATCATTAATGGTCAGATCCCTCTCCAACTCTCAAGACTCTCAGAAAACCCACGCAGGTCGATAAATGCAAAGACCCGAGAGATCCTGCGGATGTCCTAACACCCCTCTCCACCTTTATACACTCAGGTCTAATTGCTTCAGCTGGGTTTCAGTGTTTCATCTCCATTTCTTCTTCGAGGCACTAATGGCTGTAATTTGCTTTAAGTGAAACATCAATAGGTGACACGTGCAGTAGTTCCCCTATATCTCTCTCTCTTTCTGCATGCCTCTCTTGGGCCACGTTCTCTCCTTGAACTCTTCTTTCACCTCTGAAAGGGTTTTAAGTTTAGGTCATCCTTAACAAGAAGACAAACTTCTTTATGATGTTCTTTTAAAGTGTTAGAAACTGCTCAACTGTTCAGTACAACACTGTGATGACAGCCTGAATATTACCCTTCAAATAATTTTTTACTGTTCATTGTTTATATCTATGAATCATTGTACCAAAGCAGCTTATCCAGAAAATGGCCTTTAAAGAGCAAGAGAAATGCTAGGGAGAGGAACCAAGACTCAAAAGTAGAGACTCACTAAGAGCATGAGGAACACCCACTGAGATGAAACCAAGACTCAAATGGAGAAACTTAATACGATAACAAAAAAATAACATTTAATTAAACCAACACTGAAAAAGAGAAACTGCCTAAGAGTGCAAGGAAGAACCACTAAGATGAACCAAGACTCAAATGGAAAAACTCCCTAAAAGCATGAAGAACCACCACCCAAAGGCACCAAGGCTCAAATGGGTAGACTCTCTACAAACATGAAATAGGACCTTTGAGAGAAAACAAATCTCAAATGGAGAAACCCTCTAAAAACATGAAATAGAAGCTCTGAGATGAACTAAGGCTCAAATGGAGGATCTCTAAAAGCATGAAGAAAAAGCACTGAGAGGAACCTAGACTCAAAAGGAGAAACCCACTATCTTAATCATCTACCCCACAAGTCTTAATCATCAGTAAGGATGCTTGTTTTATCAATAATTAATTATATTAACAATTTTCCTTATAGCTCATTGAAACAAGGATAAAAAATAAGTTTGAAAAGTATGGATTCTAAACTTTAATTCAACACCACATTTGAGATTGAGTACATAAAATACACATATACACTATATGGACAAAAGCACTAAGACTCACCACTTAATTACTTTTTTTAACATTCAAAAAAGTTCTGATAATATTGCATCAGCAGTCAGGTGGTAAACAAACAAGATACTAGAATGTAATTGTGTGTTTTATATGTGCAAATTACCAGCAGCAGATCAATATAAATATACAGTCACTCTATGACAATATAGTAACTGTGTATAGCTCTGATGGGTTTTGTGCACGCAGTTTAGTAAAAAATTATGATAATTAATAATGTAATTATAATTAATCCAATTTATAGAAAAATGAAAAGACTTTTTATATTCTCTTTAGTGAGTATGAGGTGAGTACAAACATTTTGCAGAGCTGGCACTCATGTCCAGCTTCATCTAATGTATGCTGCCCGTCTACAGTGACGGACGCTCAGGCTGCATCCAGGATAAATTTAGCCATGGACAGCACCTTTTGTCCTTCAGGAAACTTGCACATGGATGTAGACAATCTGAACGTATAAATAGCTCCTGAATCACCCTATTAAGACAGTACCAACTGAGACCATCTAAAGCAGGGCAGCATGGAGATGGCCGTTTTCTTTGGCACAACCTAACAAACACCCACGGAAAATGTGGCACTGATTCCATGGGGCGTGGGAGGCCGTAGGTGTTGCATTGCCTTTTTGTCATGTAGCTGAAAGTAATGAGGTATGCACCTTGTAAATAATGACTGTGGCCGTGGACCACAGAATGATGGGTCAAGAACTTTCGTACGAGCAAATCACGTTATAAAATCCAGAACTTTCCAGCACATATATTATTTGTGTGAATTTATTATTCTGCTGAATGGGAATAGAGACACTTAATGTAACTTATAGGCCTACTGGGTCCTTAATGTAATTTTTGGGATGAGGAGCAATGGGCTCACATCCTCTGGACTTTGGAAGCAAACGCATTTGGGATGAATTAAAGTGCAATTTATGATCCAGATCTAATTACTCAACAACAGGACCTGACCCTTATGCTCTTCTGTGAATGGAATCAGACGCCTGCAGCAATGTTCCACCATCTAGTCTAAATCCTACCCAGATAACCACAGGAAGCAACCACAGTATAAAGTCATTAATGGGATCTGATGGGCTGGGTGTGAGATAGACTGACTGTGTAATTTTCCTAAATTCCCAAAGACACCTTGGATTCAAAGGTCTTTGTCTGGATGTTAGAATACAATAACAATGACAGTTCACAGCATGGATCAGTATTAGCTGGTTTTATTATTTCATTAATATGGAGAAGATTGGAACAGGACCGCTTAAGTGAGGTTCAGTCAACTGATTCCACAGAAATCAGACTACATACTGCAGATTCATACTGGATTACAATGTTTCCACAATTATTACTGTCAGACTGTAAATACTACACACACTGCAGCTTCACGCTGGATTAAAAGTTGCCTTCAGATGCTCTGCCTACAGAATTACAATGACCTTACAAGACTGTGTAGTTATGAGAGTAAAGCGTGGGCCTACACACACTCCTTGCAGTTAAGTGGGTTATTTTCCTTGTCTTTGCAAGAAATGTTGAATACGTAGGTGTCTGGATACTTTTTGGACATTCAAGTTGAGTTTTCAGAGCCAGACTAAGCCCAAATCTAGACAAAAATAAACCCAATGGCAAATTTTTCTTGGCTGTGCAATTTAATCCAAGCCTACGTTCAGGTCCAGAAAACCAGCAAATAATCAAAAAATACATGCCATTATCCATGACACTGCTAATCTAAAGCCTCATTGCCATAAACAAGATTGAGCAGTTTCTGTAACGCTTTCTGCAATGAAAAAAGTTAAGATCTGACCCCATGAGCATTCACCTCACACCTACTCCCATCCTTCCTCTTCTAAATAATGATGCTCTTAGCAAAAAGGAGTACCGTACTTCATCAGTGGCATACAGCTAATCTTACACTAATGAACACACAGGTTTTGAGCCAGCTGATTATTGCGACTCGCAAAAGCGTTTCTGCTCCACTTCATCCAGTGAAAGGGCAAGAGCATCAGAGCAGGGACTGATATAGTGTGCTGTCTCCCAAAAGAGAATTACTGTTATATCCAGGGCTATGTGTTTGCAGAAAATGTGACTACAGAACAGAAAAGTACATCTACCTGCTTCATTCACTGCATTAACTCTTAAAACCCTGAGGGTATTTTCCCCTTTTTGTATTATTTGTTCTTTTTTAATATTTAGAGCCTTAAGGAATGTGTCTCATATCCTCTATTATTTATCACATCCTTGCCAATATGATGAAAAAATTATTTTATAATATGGACATAACTGATCCTTAAAAAACAAAAATCAAAAATCCTTTAGAAATAGTCACAGTTCCAACTTGCGGCCGCAGGGGGTCGCTGTGGGACTGGGAACTCTCCTCCACCCACAGCTGGGGATAGCTTGTAAATAAAACCAGTTCTGATGGAAGCCTGCACCTGTGCCTCTGTCCGGACAGGACCGGATCATGACAGAATGCTCCACCCCTCAAGGCACAGCAGACTTGCCCAGCTCCAGGCTGACTGCCAGCATATCCCGCGTTACCAGCATGCGCTGGATCCGGCAAATCCGAAATGGCGGCCCCCATAACAGCTGTAGCTTCCCCAGCGTTCTAAGCCCACCATTCCGCTCCTTCAGTGAGTCTTCATTCCCCTGGTTATTCTACATATGTCAGGGAGCTCGTGCGGTCCGTGAATACATGGTAGAGTTCCGCAGCCTGACGGCCCAGGGTTCGTGGATGTAACGCGGTTCTTCGGTCAAAGTACCACGAGGGTCTGGCCCCCTACCTGAAAGATGAGCTGTCCCAGAACACTGGGCGGCCTGATTGAGCTCAGCCTCCACATAGACGTTCAGCTCAATCCAACTCAGCTCAGCCAAACCCAGCTCACCCCAACGTAGCTCCGTTTTACTCAGGCTAATCCAGCCAGATCAGCTCCAGCCCAATCAGCTCCAACCAGATCAGCTCCACTCAGCCAAGCTCCCGCCGGCTCAGCTCCACTCCATTCAACTCCAGCCGGCTCAGCTCCACTCAGTCCAGCTCCAGCCCGCTCAGCTCCACTCAGTCTGGCTCCAGCCTACTCAGCTCCACTCAGTCCAGCTCCAGCCCACTCAGCTCCACTCAGTCCAGCTCCAGCCCGCTCAGCTCCACTCAGTCCAGCTCCAGCCACTCCAGCAGTCAGCCCAGCACTCTTCTCAGCAGCTCCAGCAATCAGCCTAGCAGCCTTCTCAGCAGCTCCAGCAGCCTTCTCAGTAGCTCCAGCAGCCTTCTCAGCAGTTCCAGCAGTCAGTTCAGCAGCCTTCGCCGCAGTTCCAGAAGTCAGCTCAGCAGCCTTCGCTGCGGTCCCAGCCAGCTCAGCCACCTTTGCCGCGATCCCAGCAGCCTTTTCAGCAGCTCCAGCAGCCTTCTCAGGAGCTCCAGCAGCCTTCTAAGCAGCTCCAGCAATCAGCCCAGCAGCCTTCTCAACAGCTCCATCCAGCTCAGCAGCCTTCGCTGTAGCCCCAGCCAGCTCAGCAGCCTTCACCGCGGTTCCATTCACCAGTCTAACCTTTTCTGCAGCTCAAGTGCGCAACAGCTCTCTCCCCGTGACCTCCGCATCGGCCGCCCAAGCTCCAGCGCCCATCTCTACACCGGCCGCCCAAGCTCCTGACCCTGCACCGGTTCCCGCACCGGCCGCCTCAGCTTCTGACCCTGCACCGGTTCCTGCACTGGCCGCCCTAGCTCCTGACCATGCACTGGTTGGCACACGCCCCGGCCCCAGCATCACCAACCATGGCACATGCCCCGGCCCCAGCATCACCAACCATGGCACACGCCCTGGCCCCAGCGTCACCAGCCGTGGCACACGACGCCTCTACTCCCATGACAGTGACTCCCACTTCGGCCTCTGTTTCCCTGTCACGGTTCCGAGTTGCGGCTGCAGGGGGGTGCTGTGGGACTGAGAACTCTCCTTCACCCACAGCTGGGTGAGGGCTAATTAACCTGAGTGCTAATTAGCCTCGGGTTGAATATTTAAGGTATTCTGTCCCCAGATGTGGGTGGAGGAGAGTTCCCAGTCCCACAGTGACCCCCTGCGTCTGCAACTTTTTTAACTGTAAAAAATCAGCAAACATAAGTATTAAACAGTCTGGAAATCTTCAGCTAACACACACACTAGTATTACAATAAGATGAATTGAAAAATGTTAAGATACATTGAAAAAACTAAAAATGTTTAAAATAACTATTTACACTAACAATTCAGTTCAGTAAAATAATTTCATTATTTTTTCTTAATTATATCTCTCTGTGCTACTAACACCCCCATGCTCACACACACAGCCCTTCTTCCCACTACCACACTTATACAGAAATGACTGAAAAAACCCATAATTGTTTCTTCTTGTTTTAGTAAGTAAGGGTAAGACAAAATTTTTGTAGCATTGTTTGGGTGCTGATGGTTAAATAAAGGGTTAAAAAGTCTTCTGTTGTTTTTGTAAACAAATCAGCAGCCGAATGAGTCTGTCAGCAGGTGATGCTTTGGGCAAAAATTTACCCAGTTTCCCCCGTAATCGAAAAATTTTGGTATTTGATGCTCTTTAGTTTAGTACTGGAGCTACAAGACTAATGTAAGTATGTGGTGAAAGTTTATAGCCACGATTTAGCTATGTAATGTTTTGTTCATGTTAATGCCTAAAAGTGTGTCGTACAGTGTCAGAAACCACATAAGCATGTCAATCAGATGTTAGCCTCATCGGTCCAGTTACATTTTTGTAAACTAAATGTTTCGTACACAGTGAATGGAGGCTTAACATTCAAAAACCTCATGACCGTCTGCTGGGAGTGCTGTCCAGAGTGTGGTTTTCATGTGTTGTAAAAATGGACTTGACCACTTGACCACAGTGGGTTTTAATGCGGTGGGCAGCCCCCTGCTCTGCACCGACTCAGTTGGCCAACCAGCACTGTTTACCCAGCAAGGAGTATTTCTCAGCTTTTGGCTTTCAAAGCTTGGTGTGAGTTTGCGGCAGCCTGTGTTAATGGGATATGAGCGTCACGGCATGTGACATGGAACCTATCAGTGGCATGGGAAACGAGGGATAGGACAGGGGAAGAAAAAAGAGAAAGGAGGAGAGAAATCTCCTTGACATTTGAATAGACTGAGCATCTGGTGTTTTTAGAGTGCTCAGGAAGGGCACAAGAGGAGAGCAAGCAAATAAAAATATCATGTCAAAATGATGCAGGGAAGAGGGAGGGGGCAGAGAGAGAGAGAGAGAGAGAGAAAACAAGAAAAGGGAAAGATAGAGAAAGAGGGAGAGAGAGAGAGAAAGAGAGAGGGCATGAAAGAAAGAGGGAGAGAGATAGAGAGGAGGGAAAGAGAGAAAAAGAAAAAAGGAGACAGAGAGAGAAGGTGAGAAAGAACAGGGAAAGGGAGAGAGAGAAGGGGAAAGTAGAGAAAGAAAGGGAGACAGTGAAAGAAAAAGAGAGAGAGAGAGAGGGTGATAAAAGAGGGAGAAAGAGAAGAAGAGAGATAGAGAGAGGGATGGCGAGAGAGCAAGAGAAAGACAGGGAGAAAGAGAGAATGTGAGAGAAGAGGGAGAAAGGCAGAGGGAAGAAGAGGGGAGAAAGAGAGCAAGAGGGCAAGAGAGAAAGGGAGAGAGAACGGTGAGATGGTGAGAGAGAGAGTGAAAGAGAGAGAGAGATACAAAGAAAGAAAGAAGGTGATAGAGGAGAGAGAGATTGGAGGAAAGAGAGAGAGAGGAAGAGGAGGAAAAGAGAGGGTGAAAGACAAAGCCAAATACATTGAAAGAAAAAGTCAACATCTGCCCCAGTGGTGATTCTCAATCCCCAGTTGTTACTGAGGGAGGCTGTAAAGTTCAGCCTTGTAAATTGGACGGGGGAATTTGCCTGTATCGGATGTGTCACAATGCACAGCTGGCCTGGTACTCCTTCTGGTGGGAGACGATGGCCACTGTCACTCAGAGAAATTCACTCTGCTGTCCAAACAACCAGCGGTACAGGGCTGTCAACAGCTGCCCTCAGATCCTGAATGTTTGAGTAACTTTACACTTCACACTTTTTAAATGCATCAGCTGAGGAGTACTTTTAAACAAATTAGGGTAAGCTTGACTGTAACACCAGATAAACAGTGTTAAAGAAGAACACTCGTTTTTAAAATGATGGGGTTTAGTTTGATGTTAAAGGTAAACTTTATCCTATTTTTTCCTCAGTCAGGGGAACAGAACAGATACATTTCAAAAACAGGAAACCCCTTAAATTCCAAGGCTTCTTATATTCTGAATCCACTGACCCTGATTAGTTTTGCGTGATGGTGCTAAAAGAAAATCACACCCACAGGAAATAAAGTAGAAATGGAAAATGGTGCATGAATGCTGGGGAAACAGAATGCTGTACTGGAGACCTTTAATCATTTAGCTTGATAAACAACAATTAGATTCCTTTAGAGTTGGACTTTACACTTATGCTGTAAATAAATACTAAACAGTTCTAAAATTCTAAAATACTAATAAGTAAAATTTTAAGTTGAACTGAACTTCTAATAGCAAGTTAACAAAACCGAAATCTAGATATCATATTCTGGTAATTCATATTTGTCTTGCATTCACTTGAACATAATGAGGTTCATGTTGAAAAAAAATGTTTAGTGTACAAATTGAAAAAACAAGGTGTGGGATAATAAATGTAAATGTGTGAGAACCTTTCAGATGCCCAATAAGCCCTTGCATAAAGACTCTTTACCAATTTAAGGGTTTCAAAAACGTACAAAAGTTTTTAAACATTTAAAAGAGACTATAGGAAGCAAACATTGACCAGAAAACAAAACCACATCCCAAATGTTTAGAAAATGGATGCATTTTTTTGGTCCCAAAATGGGGACATGTCCGGGAAAAAGAGGATAGAGAAACTCTTTCTGGCACGCTGTTTTTTAAAAAGTGTAACCTCAGTCTACCTTGGTTTATAAATGAGTTATGCAGAAACCAGGCAAAAATGCTGGAGGTGCTATAGCTCTACGCTGAATGAAAGAGTGTGAGATATGTTGATCCAAGAACATAAGATTTGTGTTTTGGGCTACACCAGGGATGCCCAATTTCAGTCCTGGAGGTTCATTGTCCAGCACAGTTCGTTCATTTAACTGCTCAGACACACCTGGTTCATCAGTACACAATACACATCTATTGGTCTGTGTAACTCTGTTCATGGAGCTTCTGAAGCTGAAATAAGCCTTATAACTCAGAGTGTATGAACAAAATCAACCAATAAAAATGGTGTAAAACATTCTAAAACTGCTGTTTGCTCTCCTACATGCTAATGTAGCCCAGGTCACTAAACTCCCGATCTCACAATGGGACAACAGAAGCGGGGGCTTGGGTTTTATGGGTGAGCATGTGCTGCTGGGACAGGGATGGCGTTTGTCTTAATTACCATGCTGAAACATCCCAGCTGTCTAGAAGCCTGGTAGAAATGTGTCTGGGTACTAGATTAAAGACGAAACAAATTCCTTCAGGGTTCCCACATTACTGCGGAGGGAGGGATTCTGTCTGGCTCTGTGCTGATCTCTTCATCAACCCAGGCTTCATTTTCTCTCCTGCTGTTTGACAGGGGAGTCACGTGAAAGACCCAAACCCCACCACCACCTCCCAACCCCCAAAGCAAACTTCCACCTGACAATCTCTGACAATTTATAACACTGTCTGGGTCTCTATTTATCTATCAAATGAACCACTTACTTACCATTACCTACCCAAAAGAATAAGTTTATATGTATAAAAAATTATACATGTAATAGATATTATCTGCATTATTTTAAGACAACTTAAAATAATACAGATAATTTTTGTTCTTCCTACTAAAACTATGACTGTCTGGCGAAATATATGTGAACCATCATTTACCACATAAACTGCAACAGAAATAAACCCTTCTTCCTGATAGCTCTATTTTCTTTAAATTAAAAACACCTTGGCCAATTAAAATGAGAGAATCATTGCTCCCCCAGAGGATCTACAATGAGACGTGCTTCAGAAATCACATGCACACAATTTCACAATCTTTAAACGCCTCACCTGCCTCACATGGGCTCGCGAGGTTTCAACTAGAATCAAGCTCAGAATCTCAATAAGAGATCTGTCTACTCCTTGGGGTGGTCAATTAATATTTCAATGCATCGTTTGATAGCCGAAGCAGCTGAACTGACAGGACTGAATTCAGCTGGACAGCGGCATAGCAGAGGGGTTTCTGAGTGAACAGGAGTTCCCAGTGATGGATCAGGATCTGTACATTTAACATAAAGAAACATGACTGGACTATCCAAGACATAAAAGTGTTGGAAAATGAAATTCCACATTGGACAGTCAGCCGCTAGGTTTCAGCAACTTAATCTATATTTTTCAAGGCATTATATAAAAGCTGATAGTCCACACCAAAAACTGCACACATTAATTAATTTAATCTCCATTAGTTATCTTTTATCAAATGGAAAATTGTTGGTCAATATTTATAAATACAGTATTTAAGTATATTACACTAATTTGCTATTCATCACTGCAGAAAGAAAAAAAATAAAAGTACTAAGTACTAATAAAAATGTGAACTTCACTTTATCTTAAGATTTAAGATATGAAAATGTATTTATGTATATTTATATAGATGTTTATTTAATTATTTATTTTAATTGCTTGTTTTAAATACAATGGACCATGGCCCAATCACAGTCAGGGGGAGAACTAAAAAAAATCACACTGTGTCAATTAGGAATTTACAATTAGATGTTTCAGCAGCTGATGTGTGCTAAGCCATACGAAGTTGAACCACTGCATTGTTTTTCTTGGAAATGTCATTTACATTCTAAGTATCCCTTGAAATCTCTCACATAGAATCCTTTATGTAATCGCAAAATCTCAGCTTAAACCTTAAGTAATCTGGAGCTGTCCATGGTGCTGAAACCATGTATGTGTCAGTTATGACTGTCAGTTATATTTAATACACACATCTGTGTGTGTGTGTGTGTGTGTGTGTGTGTGTGTGTGTGTGTGTATCCATGGTGTGGAATAAATGCATCCATGTGGCTGTCCATGGTGCTTAAACCATGTGTGTGTGTGTTTATGAGTGTGAATGTATGTGTGTGTGTGTGCGTGTGTTCGTATAACTGTTGTACTGAAATACAAGCATCTCAGGTCCATGATCCTGAATGAATATGTTTGTGTGTGTGTGTGTGTGTGTGTGTGTGTGTGTGTGTGTGTTGTTGTGTGCGTGCGTGCGTATCAATGGTGCTGAATACACGCATCAGGGTGGCTGTCCATGGTGCTGAGGGCAACTGTGTAGGTGTCTGTGTGTGTGTATGAATGGTGCTGAATACATGCATCTCTGTTGCTGTCCATGGTGCTAAAGAAAGTGAAGCAGAAGTCTATGTGAACAGTAATGAATGCAGCGCTGCATGTACGATGTGCTGCTGATCCGCGGATCTGAAAGCGAGTATGGCAGCCAGGTGTGTCTGTGGTCCCGGACCAGCTGTCTGGAACAGTGTGTGACCAGGTCACAGAGCTTTAGACCGTTAGTGGGTCAGCCTCAGCTAGCAGGGAACAATATGAGGATGACACAGCCAGCGGGGGCGCCACACTGGGACGTCATCCGGACAGATTAGAGCGAGAGTGACACAGCAGAGGGCCTAATCCTTTCTCTGGGAGATTAGAGGAACATGACACGGCACTCTCCAAATCCATTTAATCATCCAAATGTTCCGTCTCCTGCCAGCAGCACAGGCACTAGGGCTCCAAACCAGTTCAAGGAACGAAGAATAAAAACAGGAAGAGACTGGCCAAGGTGGTAAAGGTTTTGTACTTTTCCAGGAACTATCTGATTTTCTGATTTTCCTTAACTGTTTCGGAACTGAAGTGCAGATTAAAATTTTAACTCCTCGCTCTCTTCTGACCATCATGTTTTTAATGGAAACTCCTGCCAATGATCAGCACTGCACTGTAATTCTTTTTATATTTAGAAAGCAATCTGTATGTAACAACAAATAATTGTACAGAGAATTATTTTTATAAGCCAGAAGCATAAGTTTGAAGAACTTTTTTGTATAATTTAAAGAACCTCCACATAATGTAAAGGTTATTTATATTATGTAAATGTTCTTCAAACCTTTCCACACTTCCAAATCTATTTTTCAAACATGGTGCTAAAGGGAACATGGTTCTTCTACGGCATTGCTCAAAGATCTTGAATTGAATCCCATAACACTGTTAGGAATAAAGGTGCCAGGTATGCCGTAGCCATAGAAATACCATTTTTGATTGGGGTACCAGGGGTTAGGACATTGTTCTGCACAGTATGTGTATGTGTGTGTGTGTGTGTGTGTGTGTGTGTGTGTGTGTGTATATGTATATGTGTGTGTGTGTGTGTGTGTAGTTTTTGGCCTTGAATGGTGTCTGGCATATGCAGTGACATCTGGGCTTCAGTCAAGTCCTAAAGTTCAGGATCCATTCAGGAGATAAATTCAGTTCACTAAGTAAATTAAACCAATGCTTTGCTTAATGTGATTCAAAAAGCAGAAGGCAACATCAGTCACGAGGCAGATTTCAGCCCATTGTCTGAGTCGTGTGAGCCAGAGTGGAATTGAATGAACTGAAATGGAAGTCACAGTGTATTGGCATTTTTTTTGTCAAACAAATGTCAATTGAGGGGAAACACTGAAAAACTAGTCTGTTGTAATTGCATCATGTTATTCCTCATATAAAGACATGTCGCAAAATAGCCTCTGGATCCAAAAAATAAAAATCTCCCTGGGATGTTAAAGGCAGAGTTCTGAGCTCGCCGTCAGCTCTGCGGGGCTTTATTAGGTGGGTTCATGGGAAGTTTAAGCTGCTAGTAGACAAAAAGGAGTGACCCATTTAGAAAAAACAAAATACTCCACATTTAAATCCTGAACTCTTAGAAGGCGTGTTTAGCAGCAGCAATAACAAAATAATATAATTTTACATTAATTCTTCCAGGTTCGTGTTTCCTAATGAAACAAGTGGAAAAACTGTGTGAAAAGTATAGATTCTTAACTTTCAGTCTATCTCACCTCAATATTTGTTTGTATACTTTTGTTTTTGGAAAGAATAGTATCATATTTATGTGCTTCTGTCAATTTCTTGACATTAAAACACAAACTTAAAAATACAAAGATCAGTACATGTAATACAGAATGCAATTTAAAAATGTAATTATATATATAAAACTCCTTAAATAATAATCCACAGGAGCAGAATAATCCATACTAGTTCATGAATAATCCATAGTAATTACCGAATAATCCACATTAATTATGTAAAAATCCATCGTATTATCCATGAATGGATAATGGATAACGGGTGGTGGTGGCCTAGTGGTAGGATACTTGCCTCTGGACCAAGAGGTCATGGGTTTGAATCCTACCTTCAGCACACCACCACTGG
>JBBJLS010000036.1:717384-735886 GCA_037577275.1 Bryconaethiops microstoma
ATATATATATATATATATACATATATATACACACGCACAAGTTGGTGGTGGGAAACACAGGCAAAGAGGTGAAAGAAAGCAGGAAAGCGTGGGCTGCCTCGCTGCCTTGCCTCATGCCACAGCTCATTGGCAGTAACTCACTCTGAGGGGTGAGTCTGCACTGCCCTTGTGGGGTTCGGCAAGGCCCAAGTTTATGATAATCTTAATAAATTATGACGCGCTGCACAGACATTAAATCCTGTGATTGGCACTAAATCAAATGGCCTGTGCCTCTTGGTTTACACAACGCCTTCTCACTCACTCCATCGCTCTCCTTCATTTCTCCACGGCATTCGTCACACTCCTCGGCTCTCCTCTCCTAAAACACCCGGCTTGCTTTAGCACACTTGTCCCCGTCACACCTTCCTTCCTTCTTCAGTGCGGTAATTTTAATGCAAGTTATTATTCCAGCCTTAATATTACAGTGCTAAATGTGCCGTGTTGTTTTCCTCCAACAAAGACTGACCGAATGCATTTTCCACAACACATCGCATTTTTCCGGTCAGGCTAAAACATTTGACACAGTTTAAGCCTTTTCCAAAATTATCCACAGTTCACAATTCTCTTTTGCGGTCAGCAAGCATGACAAAAACTGTCCTTAATCTTGTCTTTGCCCACACTTTACCTTCCACTCCACTTCCCTTGTTTTTTAATTTCTGAACTCGTTCCTGGCCTGATAACCAGATTGGAGGCGCACGTATTAATCTTCAACAATCACTTTCGGCCGCTGAGAGGATTAGTCCATTTTCATTATTTACAGAGGTCAAAGGTACAAAAACACCAATTTGTTAACTAAAATTTGGCGAGTCTAATGGTGATTAATGTCCTCATTGTGCGCTTTTTTTTCTCTCTCTGTTAAAATGGAACAAAGTTCTAATTTTTTTCCCTCACAAAGCAATTACAGCGGTTTAAAATCTGCACGCATCAGGGAGTGACAGGTTGAGCTTTTAATGCAAATGCAACACAGCTACGATGTACAGTACACTTAGAAAGTGATGGCGGTGGCCTAATTGCTCACAACCTACCAGAATTAATATTGAATGAAGCCCAGAAATGTCTCCAAAAAAAAAAAAACATTGGGCTTTGAATTCAACAAGTCCACACACACTTTCCCCCAAACCAAAAAACAACCAGCACCACAGCTATGTCATGCAACATCTGCCATACTGCTGCAGGCCTGTGTGTTTTTCACTGTCAATAAGAGAACACTTGAAAACACATTGTGACAAATAAAGCAACGATGCACATCCACACCTAAAACTGCTGGAGTGTACTTAAAGGGGAAATGGATGGAAAGGCATGTTACATGCCATATTTCTGAAACTAAAGTAAGGTAGTAAGATGTTTATGCTAGAAATGTATATATATATATATATATATATATATATATACACATACATACACACACAACACACACACAGACAAACACACAAAAAAAACCTTTTTCAAAAGAAATTTATTTTTGTCACATCTGACCACAGCCAGGATTACTCAGAACAGTCATAAGAGTGGAAATATACAAACAAAAAACAAACGAATAAATAAATAGGCCTATAATGATCTATTGTTTTTATTAATCAAATCTTCTCCCCTTCATTCTAAAACATCAAATATTGCTGATATGTGATGAGATTTGATGAGTTTTAAAATTAAATAGATTAACATTAATGTTTTTGAGGTCAGTTAGACTCATACTGAAGATTTGTGAAGGATTTCTTAATGTTTGAATCAGGACCATTTTTTAACACTTTGTAAGCCCCTACTTACTTTAATCATGTTATTCTTTTATGTAATCACTTCTATTTTACAATTTTACAATCACTTCTAAATGTGAAAATGACATAATATTGAAGTTTAATGCTAATGCCAACAAACAGAAATTAATTATATTAAAAGAAAACATTTGTGAACAACAGAATATCTCCTTATATCAGTAATAACTAAAAGAATGGTGTGTTCATCTCTTGTTATTCCTTTATTATTTGGAGACAAGGTCCTATCTTCATGTACATATATATAAATCAAGTATATTAAGTCTTACCAAATTCTTTCCAAATTAGACTTTTCTCCATGTTTTAATTATTGTGCATTAAGCTTTACACATTATAACCTTCATTAGTTGATACCTCAGGGTCTGTTGCATGTCCTGTATTCTAAGATGGAGGTTAATCAAGTAATTTAATAATTAGAGTCTACAAAAGTGCTAAATATGTTTTTAATAATTCAGTTTACGATCAGTATAGTGAAAGGATAATTTCATGGTGATATGGATTCCAAAAAGAGTGCCTTACCAGCTGTCAAACAATGTATGCTGTAATTTTAAGTGAGTGATAAAATGGAAAAAAAAAAAAAAAAAACATTCAGAGATATATTCTCAACAACTGCAAGGGAAATAAATGGAAAAAAATGAAAGACACAACATGAGAGCTTGGAATGTGTTTAGTGATGATTAAAACTCCACTTTAGAAAACTCCACTTTAGTGCATATCTTGGGGTATTAGTCACTTAATAAACCCTTATCAGCTCTTTAAAATGAAATAGTCTGTCTTTCTCAGAGGGGACCCTCAGGGCCTTTTAGGCTTTCAGAAATAATCTAACAATACCTAGGTCCTTCTTTAAATGCCTAATGAAAATAATGATGCAAGCCCTCTCATTGGTTAGTTCTTCAGTCCCACGTCAGTTTAACCACCTACATAATCAAAAATGACATAGGAACCAACCAGTCACGTTTTGATTTCCAATGGGTAGGTAAGGATAAACAGATTCGATTGATGGATTGATGGATGGATGGACTAATTTCATGAGGGAAAACATCACTCTAGGCCTTTTGGATGTTCTAGATACATCACTGACTGTCAATACGAGCAGCAGGCTGAATGTTCAAATCAGTTTACTGAAGGAGTCACTGCAGAAATGCTACATACACTGTAAATAAATGCAAATATGTCTGTTACAAGCTTTAGATACAACATAATACATCATTTAAAACCATTAGATGTAAAATATACGATCATATGTCTGTTGCAAGCTTCAGATGTTTGTGTTTAATCAAGAATGGACAAAAAATGCTCAAGTGCACTGCTATAACTAGATTCCTATACAATAGCAGAAATTAGTATTTTCATATATATGATCTGACCTGAAGGCCTAGCCTTAATGGTCCATCACTGTCCTTTCTAACTACCAAAAAGATACTTTTTGCATTACAGGACATAAACTGAAACTTGACAGTGCTTGTTTCATGCTTTATTAGCTTGACACACCACTAGGCCTGTTACAATTACAACAGTTTAGCTGACGAGTAACTGGCATATGAATAATTGCATTTCTCAATTAAATTTTCATTTTTAAAAATGTTATGTAACTATTACAGTTCAAACCTAAAGTCAACAAATTGTCTGATTGACTACCTTCACTTTGAATCTGATGCCACATTATACTAACATGAAATGCTGTATTGCACTGCTGTGTGTGTGTGTGTACACAAAGGACTACAGTGACACAGAGTCATGAGTAGACAATTATGCAAAGCTGATATCAAAGCTGTTCGAGAATCAAAGTTCTTGAGCGTGTGTTAGCATTAGCGACTCACCTGACAAAAAAACAGACATAAATCTACCTTCTGAACCTGGTTACCACGTTAAAAGATGGGTCTCAGTCAACAGTTCAAGTAGTATTTTAGCCCCAAGCCAACAGAAATGCACATTTATTGGCCATTCTGGACTAAACACAGACATTTGATAGTTGTTTTATCTGCCACTCATATTCACAATCACCACTGATGTATCTAGAACTTCCAGAAGAGTGTTGCTTTTCATCATAAAATTGGTCAAATGGAAATCAACAAGAACCATTACCTTTGATTTATCTGACATATTAGGAATTTGATGTAGTATTTGAAAGCTTAACCATCTGGACAGCTTGGCTATATTTAACTAGACTAACAGGACTCTTTACTCCTGACTAAAGAGTCCTGATTGGGCTTTCCAAACAAAACTTAATAATGTAATAAGAGTTGCACTGTGGTTAAAATACAAACATGATTGAACTGAATAAAAATAAACTATGAACGAAAAATATGTTGATTTTTTTTTAGAGATTGTAAGGCCTTCTCTGAAATCTTAGAGGGCACTGAAGGTTCCTCTAGGCCAGTTTTACATTTTGCTCATTTTGACACTATATTTTTGTGCCAAATAATGAAATAATTGTGCTCAGGTGATTACATAATAAATGGAAAAAGGACTATTGATGACTCCACTCTAGAATATGGAACACATCTTGAGAAATTAGTGAACTGTACTGAACTGTAACACCTAAAGCTAAACAACAAATGTTACTATTTAGAATATATAGGTATCAATTACTACTAATTATACACGAACACATAAGTGATCATTTGTGCTCAATTATTTGCAAGGTCAAAATTAAACGTTTATTGAATGTTTTACAACCGATAAGGAACTCACAGATATCCTCACATCAAGGACCTCCAATAACACAGATCATGATGAATGAGGACTAATGTGGAGCAGATAGACCATTTAGAAGTGTCTTTACTGAACAAAGAACAAGACTTTAAATTACCTCACTCCATATGTGTTGCTTAAAATAAAGTGTTACCAAAACGTGACACACTCATGGTGCCCCTCACGGCTTGGGAGACACTGCTTATACCCGTTAACATCAAAGAAAATTTCTTTAGTATAGACAATGCTAGTATAAAGCATCTGGATTGAGATGTGACAGCTCTGACTGCTCCAAAGATGAAGCTGTGCATGTTACGGTGGCAGTTAAATAACAACAGAACACAGGTCCCAAAAGAACCTCGCCGGCAATAAATCCTGACCACGGCCATCGTCAGTTCTGTCAGTAAGAGCCCTTTTATCACTTCACCATTCGAAAACTCAAAGGAGGCATTGTATAGAGCCATTACATTTTACAACAGAAGCATGTTCAAATAGTACACGTCAGTTTTACCGGGAGCCCCCACTCAAGGTTAGGGCAGTGGAAGCGTTCGCTCTTTCTCTCTCTCTCTCTCTCTTTCTCACTCTCTCTCACCCTCTCTAAACACTTCTTATCCGCAGTTTCTTGTCACTCGTGATCAGGCGGCGGGAAGATGTAGAAAGGCATCAGGAGAACACAGGTTTTCCGAGACAAAAGCAATCCGAACTGTATGTTTGAATCTAGCTCGTTAGCGTGATGTGAAAAGCCCCTGTAAGTCAGGTGTGTGTGCCGAATACCAAATCGCTTGAGAGAGAATAGAACTCATCAATCATGGGGGGAGGGTGTGTGGGAAGGTAGGGAGGTGGTGGTGGGGGGGTGACGTGAGCTTTGCTGCACGGGAGAGCAGCCAAACCACATTATGTCTGACGCAGCAACGAGGGAGATGGAGGGGAGAGAGCGAAGTAAACAATTCACAATTACAGACAACTGGAAATATCACTAGAACATGAAGGGTAGGGTACCTCTCTGCTCGCAGCCTGCTTGTAATGAAAGAGTGGGCTCTGCAGGACTAATGTCATCTCGCTGCCATCTTTGAGGGGGCACTTCTGTGATATAGTGCTAATGTGGCAAGCAATTGATTGAAGCTGTTGACATGCTGGCTTTCATTTGTTGTCATGAGAAGACTTTATTAGCTTTATTAGCTAAAATATTAGCTTTTATTTTCTGGTAGGAGGGATGCACTGATCTGGCTTTTTCTCTCCTGGTAATGATTCTGATTTCTGATCTCAGAATATTGGCCGATACCACTTATATCCTGAGATTGCTGCTATGTTTCTCTAGCAGCAAACTGGTACTCATTGATGCCTCCTCAATTTCTCTCCATTACATCCTATAGCCTGTGATCCAGAATAAATCTTGAATGGGAATTCTGTAGAATTCAACTGTACAGTCATTCAAAGTGGTATTGTGTATGAGAATTTTACCACTTTCTTTAGAATTGCGATAGTAATCAGAGCGCAGATGTCTAAAACACAATGATGGCCAAGTTATTTACTATCCAAAACCATCTAAACTGATTCTCTGCATTCTATACGCAATTTCAAAGATAAAATGTTAATAAATCTGAAAAAAGTATTTTGTTTTTTTTATTTGAATGTTATTTTATCCCTGCATGTACCCTTCCAACATGGATGGATATAAACAATAGGTTTTAGGTCTTCTCAAACTTTGGTAAAACAGCTTTTCAGGCATCAGGCAGCACATTTACATGTTTTAATTTTCCATGAGGGAGGTCTGTTTACCACCTCTGAACAGTTCTGACTTTTTTTCTAGAGAAAGCATTTCATACCAAACAACACTTATTCCTACAAAACACATCAGTTTATAAATGCACGAAAACAGAATGGAAACTTCTAAAGTGAGGACACATAAGTGTATGAGTGCATTTTGTTACAGGTCTAGCATGTGATGCAGGTCTCTACCTACTGGATTTTAAAAATGTATGCTCATGCGAAAAGCCTGTTGATAACATAATATTGGTAAGCCTGGGCAAACTGCATTTTACAGGCTATAAATGCTCATTGCTCTACAGTTAAAAATATAAAATGTTGATTTTTGTTCTTTTTGTTGCCATTGTAATATCCTTAAGTAGCGTGCTTCTATCTTAGCAAAAATTAGCTGGGGATCACAAATTTTTTTAATAACAATCTTAAACATCATTGTTGTAGTCAGTTCATTCTTGGTTTTAATATATTATGTCTAGGAATTCAAATTCCTGTTGATTTGTTTGCTGACATGTGTTTTACCATTGCAGTGTGCTCTCTACAGGAGTTGCTCCCAAAACTGGAACCCACCAACTCTGCACATTTTAGAGTTTCATTGATACAACTAATCACCTGATAATTGAATTTTTTTCCTGGGTTGAAGTAGGCATTGATATTGGGACCCACTCATCACTAGTGAACTCTTGTTACCTTAGTCCTGGCCTGTTTGATCTTTTTTTTGTGTTTATGTGAAAGAAGTGACATTCGCCTTTCAAATAAAATCAACTTCCAATTGCTTTTTTTCCTGACTTGATGATACTTTACAGGACTTTACAGGGATCCACAATAGTGTTCTCAAAGTCTGGTGGGGTGTGAAAGGTCAACCATGTCTAAATGCTAAACATAAAAACTAATACCAACAACCCAATGAAAATACCAGTTTCATGTCATTTGGGCAAGCCCTGGATATAGATTTGTTCAAGGGTCCCTATCAAACTACATGTTCTACTGAAGATTTGTCATGCTCAAAATAGAACAAACTGAATTATAGCCCTTTTTCTGCAAAGTTTAGAGCATTTATCTTTATTTTAAAAAAATTGGTTCCATATGAAGTGCCATAATTTTTGCACAGGTGCCATTTTAGGATTATCTCCAAATTTGTGACATTCAGGAAATAGCAGTTATGTATATTAAAATGTGCAAAAGTGTGCACTCTGTAGTGGTCATGTGGATCTGGATAAGAGTGTCAGCCAAATGCCCCTTTACATGTTACACTCAAATATGTCACTTGACCAGTGGTGTCCAATATTGACCGGTAGATCCAGCAGGTCATGAAAGTGCAGAATAAGTGAAGTATATCTCATTTGGGACAAATGTTTAATGTCAGTTCCTCCCTTTGTTTCTGAGTTGTTCACTATTGCATGAACATGTTTTTATAATTGTCCTGACTAGTAGTGTATAATATGTGCTGAACTTGTCTAGGCAATATCTAATCCATTTTATTTGCTTAGCTTTTAGGTGTGAATACTGATCTAATGTCCTGGATTTGTCAGGGCGATAACCCATCCATTGTAAAAGCTTCGTTTTGGTGTGGAAACTGATCCAGTATATTGGACTTCTATGGACAATTTGCGATCCATTTAATAGGCTTATCTTTGGTGTAGATACTGATGTAGTATTTTGGACTTGTCAGAGCAATTCATAGAATCCATGATAGAAGCTTAGCTTAGGTGTGGCTACTGATTCAGTATCCTGGACTTGTCCAGACGAAATCTGATCCATTTTATGAGCTTAGATGCTGATCCAGTATGCTAGACTGGTGCAAGAAGCCCATAAACACAGGACAGAACCTTTGATGCCATTTTCATTTTGTAAAACTGAGATGTTTCTTGAAACATATCAAAGACAAGACGTAAGAACAGAGTGGGAACTGATAAATGAGTTTCCACACCATCTCTTATCCTTTGTTGAGTTACCTTTTGACTAGACGAATCAGTCACAAAGCAAAACACGCTAATCTGCAGGAGTCTAAAGTGCACTTCTGATATGTTTAAAAAAGAAGAAGAGAAAAATACCCTCCAAGTTCAGCGAATCAGACTGGACAGGAGTGTGTGAGGAAAGGTCAGCCTCTGCTGTCTAGACGACATTCTGTATGCCTGTGTGTTCTCCACAGCCTTGATCGTCTTCCTCTGTCTGCCAAGTCCATTTCTCTCACCTGTTTGCCTGTCTGTCATCATGTCCATCATGTCTCAGCCTGTCTCTCTGTGTCTTTCTCGCCACTGACGCCCGACTCTCATGTGCCTCCGGCCCAAGTGACTCTGTCATGGCACTGCTAGAGGCACTTGTGGCAGCTAATGCCACCAGTGCGTACCAGGAACTGAAAGGTTTTTGGGCCCAAGAGAGAGGAGTCACGGCCTTCTGCAGACTCAGGAACGCATGAATTCTAAAATGTTCCACCACCAAATTGTCACTATAATTTAAAATAACTATATTCATCAAAAGACAGAAATGTATTTTTGAGATAAGAAGAACAATGACCTAAATGATAGTGTAAGTAAGATCACTATTTATACACCTTACCTTAGTTTGGGTGCTCTTCTTTGGCAGAAAGGGTTAAAAATTAATTGCTGCTAAATTTAGTTTGACAGTTGAGGTTGGGGTTACACTAATGCTTGCTTGGTTATATTTACATAAACAATTTCCTCCGGGATAAATAAAATTTTCTGATTCTGATTCTGATTCTGATTTAATGGCATGTAGATCAATGGCTAGGCTAGCAATCAGGATTGGTTGACACCACAGGCATTCCCAATGGTTGGACAATGCATTTGCATCACTGAAGTAAGCGAATGTTGATTAATACATTCTAACTGATGGGGCTGAAGGATATAGTGCTGCACTACCAAATACTGCACACCATCACAATAGCACATTCAGTTCTAGTTTTAGGACCAAATTCCCCTTTAACCAGATTTATTTCTGATCGATATCACAGAGTGTAGAATTGGACGCTCATTTATCCAAAGAAAGACGAGGGAAAAAAATCCAGGATCAGGACTTGAAAGGGCTTTAGGTACTTTAGGGTGAAACAATGAGTAAGAGCTAAAAGGAGCCATCGGGAGAGGGCAGAGGGGTGCCATTGACAATCTCCCTGCTTAGGGAGAAAAATAGTGAATAAAGAACAGCCCTTTCTTGCTTTGCAGATAATGTGATCACTACATTGACAATCTAACACCCTCATTAAGCATGGATCAAACGGCAGGAAGACCCAACAGTGCTGTACTGCAGACAGGATTAGCGGGATAAGAGAGATGTTCTCTCAGTAACGGTAAGTCGTTGAAGTCCTCCTGCATGCCTAATTGTCGACCAACACAAGGATCCACCTTAAGGTTTGGCAGTAGCTGATGTACAGGCATGTTCTTAGGCCCAAGCTGAAATGTGTGCATGAGTTATTTAGACAGATAAATAAATTATTAACATACTTTGTCATGTCACTAAGTGTATGGTAACCCTGGTTCTTTTACAGCTTCCTGAAGGAATGCCTCCCTACAAAATACCACTGCAGAAAACACAGAACAAAAGCTAGCAGGGATCTGCTAATTTTATTAGTCTAATGCTACCTGTTATATAAAATAAATATCAGCATTGTGAATAAATTGCTGTCTTCATCCTTTATTTGGCATTGTTGAAGCAAACAGCAGGATTGCTATAGCACTCTGGTGTCCAAAATGTCAACTCCAATACACTGGATCTTTTGGCAAGTGTTGTTTTACTGTTATTAATGGAACCTATCTAACATACTGGAAGCATTGCACTGCCAGGAAAAAATTACTACAGTGTTATTTTTGCACCAATGATTTCAGGACTCATTTATACAACTGTGCATATAGAGAACACAGAACATCATATTATAGAGATCATATTTGTATGTGTGACAGCCCATATTTCTTGTTCAAAAGAACTGAGCCGAGTAGAACAAATCCCATTTTTTAGCATGTGTAAATCAAAATGCACACGTTTTGCCAGAGGTTGCCGTCTGAGCCAAGAAAACTTAAAAGTGCTACATCCCACATTTACAAATTCATCTATTCAACAACATGGAATTGACAACAAGGCAAAGACAGAAGCACAGCACCATTTTTCTCCAAGCAATTTAATCTAACCTCTTTGTGGCTTATTTTCTACTGAAGTGTAGAGGAAAAGTAGAGTCATACCTCACATTCTCTGGAACCGGAGATGGTGTAGGTGCATGGCCCTGTCCCATTGACCAAAACATCTGTGGCCTCAGAGCTTGAAGGTTTATAGTCCACATAGTACTCCTGCAAGGGGGTGCTGAGTGTGCGTTCAGCCTCCCTAGACTTTTTCCGACGTTTGCGGGCAGATGACGAGTTTTCCTGCAGCTGCTTGACGCTGCTTGGATAGCGCTTCCATGACACATAAATCACCAGGAGGATCATTGCAACTGACAAAAACAGGGCAACACTCCCTGCCACAATCTTATGGAAGGACACTGGCTCGAAGTCTTGCTCAGGTGGTGAAACATCAGACTGAGGTGGCCTTGAAGGAGTGGGATGTTGCAAGGATGTGCCCTGGCCCTTTCTGCTGCCACCAGACAGAAGTGTGGGGACAAACGGAACGGCCGCATTCAGAGTAGGGGTGCCAGAAAGGGTATATGGAGAACTAGTGACTGAGGGTGTAACAAGAGCCACTCTGCACACTCCATTTGCCTCCACAGCATCCATGACCTTCTCACCTTGAACTTCCTTGGGCAAGGCACAAATCATCGGAGTCTCCTTGTTTCCACGGAAGTTTATCAGCCAGTTCACCAAGGGGCAGATGGCAGACCCACAATCCCACATGTTTCCAGCCAGACTGATCATGGATAGGGATGTCCATGCGGACACCGCCTCCTGAGAGACATTGACCAATTTGTTGGAATCCAGGTTAAGTGTCTGCAAGTTTGGCATACACTGATATACCTCAGGTTCGACCTCCTGTAGGTCATTTCCTGAAAGGTCCAACTTCTGAAGAGATGTCCAGGTCCATGTGAGGCCCTCACTCATGGTGCGGATGCGGTTCCACTGCAAGTATAGGGCACGCAGGTTATAAAGCCTGGGGAAGTTAGAAAAGTTGATCTTGGAGAACTGGTTATGTTCAAGATGCAGCTCAGTCAGCTTCAGCAGCCCTGACATCGCATTACGTGTGATGCTGCGCAGACGGTTATACCCAAGGTCAAGAAATTCGAGATTGCGGCAGTCCTGGAAAAGGCGAGATGGCAAGTTCTTTAGGGAGTTGGAACGCATGTGCAAGCTGAGAAGTTTGCGCAGGCCTTGGAACTGGCCTGGCTGTAGAGCTTGAAGTTTGTTGTAGGACAGGTCCAGGTTCCTCAGATTTGGTACCAGATGGAAGGTTGTATTATGCAGGAGTGTGATCTTGTTTGAGCTGAGGATCAGCTCTTTAAGCCTCCTTATTCCTTGAAAGGCCCGAGCGTCCACATTTGCAATGTAGTTGTGGTCCAGATAGAGCCAAATGAGTTGGTTGAGGCCAACAAACTGGCCGGCACGTAAGCTGGCCAGACTGTTGTAGCGTAGGGACAGGCCCTGACACCCACCGGAGAGGTTTTTGGGCACATCGCGGAATGCGCTGGACTCGCAGTACACAATCTTGCCATCACAACGACAGCTACGCGGGCAAGGCTTTTCCCCATAGCAGAAATTTACAGACAGCCATGCCTGCACCAGCAGTGGCACCACAAACCATCGCCGTCGCATGGCAGAGCCTGAAATAAAATAAGAAAAGGAAAATAAAAGTTAAGTCTTCAACTCCCTCTAAAACACAACAATCTGTTAATTCCAATGCAGGGATTAGCCAATGTCCATAAAAGTAAATCTATAACATTGCCCGGCCCTTGAAGCATTACACTCATTTGGGTGCCACACGGGACTCAATTAACAATGCTGATTGCTTGAATCTATCCTGTCATGGTTTGTTGTATTCATTTTTCATCCCTGGCAATGGCAAACATGCTATCAGAGCAAGCCAGTCATACAATACGGCTGGACATGAGCCCACTGCAGCATGAAGGGAGCCGTCCTTCGAGACACGCCGGAGCCATCCTATTAGACCACAATTATAATCTAAATGAGTGTCAGCCAACCGAATCAGTTACATTTGCCTTCCCCTTCAGTTGCCATGCTGCCACTCTGTGCTTTGATACATGGAGGAGGACTACAGGTCATGTTCGCATAAGAGGTAAGGTTTGATCTGAGCAATTAAACCATAATAAAATATGACTTTCTAATCCCAAAGTCTATATGTTTGTATGTGGATTGTGGCCTAAGCCTTGCACCACCATAGTTAGATTGAAATAGATTTTTTATTATCTGCTTCATAAAGATATAAATGACTCAAAGGTCAGCTCCTGGTCCTGGTCATTTTAATTACGCAAAGCTAGACATTATTATCTAGGAATAACCATTAATGCAGGGTCTCCAATGTTATCTGTTCATTATGTCAAATAACAGATAGGTCCAAATTGATGACATTAGATAGGTCCAAATTGATGACATTGGGTAGGTCCAAATTGATGACACTGTCAAGTGATGGAACACTACATTGCACCATTTCATGTTGGTGTATGAAGATTTATAACTGGCATAGATGGCAAATATACTGTAAGTGCATTGTGTGCCAGTTATAAATCTTCATACACCAACAGACAGTAACATGTATATAATGGTACAACCACTGGGGCTGTCTAATCCATATCAAGCAGTAAGAGTAGCACTGAAAATCTCAGTTTGAGAGAAAATACTGACTCATATACTGCCCCCTATGAAACAAAATAAAAAATCACACATCTGCAATATACTTTCACATTCAGTATTTCCATATGTGGCTCCCTGTCACTCATAGCACTGAATGCTAAGGCATTCACGGTGTGTGCAAATTTCAAACTAGTGAATGTATGCCACTATGTAATCTAATGACAGGGCAAACTGAGTGGTGTATATACGGAAAATCAGTGCAGACAGTCATTACGGGAAATAAGCTAAATTTGCCTTTGTTTATGATGTATTTGCCTCACAGTGCAGTAGTTCAACTATGAACAGCGACTCTTTAATGGCACACTTTGGCCATTGAGAATGGGCCAGAAACATTCCAAAACACTGCAGTTGTTAATGTTATTTTATAGACTTCTGGTTCAGTCACATAAACAAGATCGTATGGGTCACAGTAATAATATTGTTTTACATATTATTTTACTCAATAATATTATTTTACATAATATTATTTTACATATTTTACATAATATTTTCAAAAAAAGGTATAATGCAATTTGCTTGTTTACAAATAGGTTGATGCTCTCAAGGCAGGTCACACCACCCATAAGATTACATAAGACTACCTGTGAAAAAGTACACACACAAAATAGTTTCAGGTCATCATATGAAATGTAATGAAAGACATCAAGAACATGAGCAAACACAAAAGACAGTTATTTAAATGATCATTTCTTTAATTGAAGGTAAACTTTGCCAGACCCATATGACAAGGTATTTGCCCCTCTAACTTGATAACTGACTGTGGCCCTTTTAGCAATCACTGCAGATGAATTAAGCCTTACTCACCTTTTCAGAATTGCTTAAATTTAGCCTCATTTAACGTCCTGCCACATGATTTTGACCAAAACCTTCATTTTTTTTGAGCCACTCAGAAGTGGATGTACTCTTCTGTAATTGCACATGAATTTACAAAGAATCTCTTGCTTGTGCTGAATATTTGCACAATCCAGACAGTCTCATCTTGTGCTGAATTTTTGAATAATTTACGCGTGCAACCACCAGATTGTTGCTTTGATGTTCTTATTGACAAATGCTGTGTAAAATGTACACCAGATATTACAGGACCCCTGCCTTCAAAAAATGTTCCTTGTGAGTGGCACTGTTTTTTTTTTACCTTATCAGTGAGGACCTTAGCAGTTCCTCGCATGTTCTTTTGTGAGCTGTTGAGGCTGATCCACTCGGAACAATTGTTCCGAGGTTTCCTGCAGTTGGATATAACGACTCTTACTGTACAACATGACAGTACCAGAGCCTTAGTGTTGTAACCCTTTCCATATTGGTATATTCCAATTACTCAAATGTCTCTTCCAGAATTTCCTGTGATCGCAGCATAGCACACTGCTTGTTAAGACCTTTTAGTCTACTCCACAACAGGCCTGTCAGTAATCGATCCTGGGTGTGTCTAGTCAAATTGATTCCAATTATGAAATAATTATGATTAAAAATTGTGTAACTAGTACATTTTTCACACAGGGCCATCTGGTGTTGTCCTTCAATAAATGAAACCATATTTTGAAAAAAAACGCATTTTCTGATCACTCAGATTTGTTTTTATCTTTACAACGTATATCTTTTTGGATGATCTGTAGCAATGCAGTGTGATTAATATGCAACGGCAGATGTGCTGCACATAAGAATAAATGTAAATACTGTTATAAATAATGAATATGTCATGTTTCAGAGGGTGAAGGATCTGGTTACGATGGATGAGCTGCATTATGAATAAGACGCAGATGAATAAACGTCAGGGCTGTCTACAGATGGAAGCTAACTGATGAGGTATGAGGTTAAGAAATGAGACCTTTCTGAATCATAGATGTAAATTTAAATTAATATCAATATAAGATCCAACACAGATCCAAGTGTCCCATGCACCTCCCCCAACCACCCCAGACACCCCTTACCCCAATAACTTTTACCAGCCATCTATTTATTGTACTGTTTCTGTCATTCCTTGCACTTTGCTCAATTCTACTAACACACTCCTGTGCTATATCATATTTCCGGTGCAATACTAGTCACTCTGGAAGGTTTACATACCATTCACACTACACTGTTATATGACATTAGTGTTACATTACAGTGATGTCTATTCATTGTGTTGTTTGCATTGTTTCTGTTGCAACGTGCATTTTGTTGAGTGTTGCTATATGCTGCAGATGGAGAAACGTCTTATCACACTACATACATGTACACAGCAGCTGATGACAATAAAGTAATTACCTGCCTACTTTAGTTACCTGGTTAACCCCCCAACCCAACTCCCCCCCATGCACACAAATGGGATGCACCCCCCTTCCGCACACTTTATCACTGGGTAGAAATATCGGTCTCTGAGAGCAGTTTTATGACACATGCATGGCCAAGACCACTGCAGGAGCATCCGTAATCATGCAGGCGAACTCCAGTGCATTTTCAAATAATAGATCTGACTAAGGGTGGGTCTATTTAATTATGGGAAATATTAATGAAACCGACATATTGAATTTGTGGCATGTTAATACACAGTAAATCACAGGAGGGTTTTCAAACGGATTATGCGGCAGCTTCGAACGACCCCCGTGCTGACCCTGTCGACCAGTTCTCCCCTTCACCACCCTTCATCCCACCCACCCCCCAAACCCCTTTCTAGGGCCCTGTTGCTCCAAAACGCTAGTGAGAAACACGCGGAGAGCTTAACAAAAATAAAACGTGGCGTTTAAAAGATGTTGAGGTCTTCATCGTGTGCACGCGCGCGCGCTCAGACAGCCATCCACCCACATGCACACATAAGCGCGGGCGCGTGCGCGCGCCCCCCCGCCCGCGCGCCCGCCCGCGCGCTATTAAACTAAGAAAAAGACGGAGGGGACGGGGGGGGGGGCGAGGAGCGGGGGAATGGGGGAGGATGGGTTTGGGATGAAGCAGGAAAGCGCACGCTAAAAAGTCAGCGCGTGCACAGCTGAAGAGAGGAACCTTTAGTCTGTCTGTCTGTCCGTGCTGACCCAACACTCCCACCCCCCAACCACACACACAAACACACACACACAAACACACACACACACACACATATCAACACCCACTCCACACCCCCTTCCCAAACCCCAATGTGGCTCTGCAGGAGCTGAACGATCTCTATACAGAACGAACGCAGGCTGCGCGTGCGCTAAAGCTTGTGTGAACTCGTGGAACGCGTTTTGTATTGCGATTGCGCAAAAAAGAGTGAAAAGAAAGAAGGAAAGAAAGTTGGACGCAATATCAGAGAATAAAAAAGCATGCACGAGCACAGGACGGGAAAAGCACGAGCGCAGTGAGGGGGTTTAGCTGCATTCCACAGGCATGCACTGTTGCAGCTGTTGATACTGATTTTAATAATACTGCTAATAAAACCAGAGGTCATTATGGATACGGGATAAAAGCAGCACGGGCGAAGCCAGGAAAACCTGCACCTGTAACTTATAATCTATAATATGATCAATAAACCCCGACATACTTCAGACCGTTAATAATGAGTGAGAACCACTGAAGCTCCTGATAATCAGCCTTATCCAGAATAACGTGCAACTCAGTAGAGCAGTGCAGTGATTCGTATCGATTAAGTATTGATCCCAATCAACCGCAGCGCCACTCTGGGCTTTTTCCAAAACTCACCCATCACTGTCCACGACTGTCCTCGCGTCTTAGGTCCGTCCACGGTCCACCGTCCTGCATCCGCGCTGCCCTCCTCCACACGCACTCACACGCATACACGCACGCGCACGCACACACACTCACGCCGGATCCTTCACTCCTCGAGCCGCACCGTCTCCTCGGGACCCGCGCCGCGTGCGCCGGTGCCTCCTCCTCCTCCCCGGCTCTCACCAAGCAGCATGTCGCGCGCCTCACTCACACTCACACAAACACACACACACACACTCATATACACTCACAAGACACTTGCACACACATTCGCACACTGGAAGTCCAGGTAACGCCAAGCTACTTCCACGTCCTCCGTGGTTTGGGTGGATGGGTGGCCAACTGGGTATGTGGGTGGGTGGTATATAAGGGGGGCTTAGGAGAAAGTCATCCAGAACAAGTTGAACAAATCCGCGGAATCGCCACCATCCTAGCAAAAAATAATAAAAGACGTACGCGCCTCTCCTGCGCTGCTGAATACATCCACTGTTTTTTTCTTTTCTTTGGTTTTGTTTTATTTTTCCGCACGATTCCAGATGGAAGTGAAACGCAGGCAGAGCGCATCCGAATCCTCCCCGGCTCCTCCGCTCTCCTCCTCCTCCTCTCGCTCCTGATGAAGGATGGAGGCACAGCTGGAGTTGGAGCGCTTTAACGAGGCGAGCCGGCGAGGCGCCCTCTAGCGGTAAGCAATAAATAAATAAATAAATAAACGAAAGAACGAATAAAAACTATTTCCTAAACAAGAGTTTGGTGAGCTGAAATAAAACCTTAAGTGGACGGTGCAGCTAAAATAAAAGCATTGATAATGTTGGTTATTATGGTAAAAACACACAACAGCACCTGCACAGCCAAGCTAATAGTGATTTGAAACTAAAGTAAAATGCCCCCAAGGTTGGGGGTTTGAATCCGGGTCATGGACTTGCGTGGTTTTTCTCCGGGGTCTCCGGTTTTTCCCACAGTCCAAAGACATGCGAGTCAGGCGAATTGGGGATTCTAAATTAACTGTAGGTGTGAGTGTGTGAGTGAATAGTGTGTGTGTGTGTGTGTGTGTGTGTGTGTGTGTGTGTGGCCTGCGGTGGGCTTGCGCCCCACCCAGAGTCCCTGCTTCACTCCCGCAGACCCCGGGATAGGCTCCGGGTACCCGTGACCTTACTAAAAATTAAGCAGTTACAGAAAATGAATGAATGAATGAATGAATGAGTAAAGTGCCCCCCTTATAGACATATGTGAACACACCACTGCACAGAGCACAGTGTGAACAGTATGAAATTCTTGCTCTGCATTTTACCAAATCACCAAGTGAAGCAGTGGGCTGCCACCATAAGGGGCGCCTGGGGAGCAGTGTGTGGGGATGTCGCTCAAGGATACCTCAGCTGTGGCACTAGCAGTCCTGGGATTCAAACCCACCACCTTCTGATCGCACGGGTAACTCCCTAACCACTGGGCCACCGGCATACCCGCATTATTACTGATGACAGTAAATGACAACTAGAGTCAAATAGGCCTGAACCAGTGAAGAAATGGATGCAGATGATTCCAGATGATCAGGTAGTGATCAGTATACTGGTGGTGCTGAATGCTGAGTGGTTGGAACAATTTTATCTAGGCTCCTTGTATCTTTAGGCACTTTGCAGCCTGTTGCAGGAAAACATTTGTTCACAGTTAATCTACTTAATATGCCAAAGATTCAATTCAATTCAATTCAATTTTATTTATATAGCGCTTTTTACAACCAGGTTGTCACAAAGCAGCTTTACA
>JBBJLS010000036.1:746076-762495 GCA_037577275.1 Bryconaethiops microstoma
TAAATCATTATCCTATCAAGATGTCCCTTTGCGCCTGTGCCTCCTTCGCTGCCCTCCTCACCGGCCAGCGCGTGACATCCATTATATGTTTGAACGAAGTTGCGTTTATTACAGTCCCAGGTGCAGTCATTTAGCTTGTACTTGATTCCAGGTTTTGTTATTGCTCTGTCGTATTGTTTCCAGGTGTCCTGTGTCAGACTGTGTGACAACCAGGCCACCATAGTGCTATGCTTAATATCATCTTGGTCAGTGCTAAAGGCACATGCCTGAAGTGGAGGGTCATTTTCACCAGAAATGGACAGTGGAATTTGAGGCACTTAAATACAGAATTTGTGGAAGGTCCTCAAATTCTGCAGAGACCAGATCGGCCAGCTGCTTCCAACAAGCTTCTGGTAATCTTTATCTTACTGCCAACAGTTGCCAGGTTTTTGCAAAGAGCCTCTGCAGGTAATGGTAGCAGCACAGTGCATTACAACTCGGAGACGCTGTTCTAAGCAGAGCACTGTTTCCCTTTGGTGAGGCAACGGTCATTGGTGGTTTGATTTTGGATACTGTCACAGTGCTGTCACAGCCCAACTTCTCTTGGGCTGAGACCAAATTTCCGTGATGAAATGTGCCAGGCCTCACGCAGAGATGTTTTATTTGCAGCTGGGGGGGCAGTATACTCATGTTATGTAGTGGCCACGTGTGTTTAGCAGTCCCATCTGGTCCCAAACCAGCTTTGCAGGTACAGATTGTGTTGCGAGAGAATGTCTGCTTGAGGGACACTTCCACCTGTAGAATAATAACGCACATTCAAGAAGCAGTAAATGGTAGCACCTAAGCCTTTAATGCATTCTGGTGATACACTGAACACCAGCTATTTTGACTGATGGTTACAGCTGGACATCACATCAGCTTCAGATAATGTTATTTCTGGTCAAGCAGGGAAAGGTGAACTGTAGATATGTAGATCAACGTCCAGTAAGCAAGTGGATATGTTCTAGCAGGGGCACCACTTTACAAACTGAACAGTTTAACCACAGTCATGATACATGGTTTTTCACATTAAACTAAAATACACTCTCAGTGATGAGTGTCTTGCTCCTCTTGACTGTTGGTTAAAGAATAAACAGTCTGGTGTGGTTGACATGCTAGCATTATCAAGCATCAGCTCATAATTTTGTACCATCCAGTTATGGCTTCATTAGCTAGCCAACAAACTAACTAGCAAATCTTGAATACAGCAACCGAAAGCAGTTACTGTTCAAACATTACCTTTCATGTCATGCACATAATTGATACAGTTGCTGAAGCCTTTCATCAAAACAGCCTGGGGGGGGGATCTTGGACTCATTATTTGTCTACTTTTTGATGTTTCCATTGTTAATTCTAGAGGAGAGGAAAGGTTTGTTTTCCACATGGACGCTGTCATGATGACTGATGCCTGTTCCACTCACTCTGTCCCTGTTAGGGAATTTCCAGTGTAAGATTGTACTCTTGTTTAGTTTTCAGCATGAGCGTGAGGCTTTTGCTTTCATAGTCAATACCTGAACTCTTTCATTCATGTTAAAACTGCTAAGCCACAATCTCTCTCTCTCTTTCTCTCTTTCTCCCTCCCTTTCTCTCTAATGCATGTTTTCCTTTCTTTTTTCTCTCATACTGCCCATTTCTCTCTCTCATTCTCTTCCCTCTCTCTCTAATGCATGTTTTCCTCTTTCTCTTTTTCTCTCATGCTGCCTATTTCTTTCTCTTGATGTCTCTCTCTCTCTCTTTCTCTCTCTCTCTCTCTATTTTATTTCTCTCTCTTTTCTTCTGGCCTTTGCACTCTTTCTGTGCTTTCTTCTCTCTCCTTCTCAGCTCCTCTCTGTTTCTCTGTGTCTCTATGTGTTTGTGTTTGTGTGTGTGTTTTCCCTGGTTGAAGCACATTGTGTGTGTTCCACAATAACTCGTCTGCGTGCTTGACTGCGCTCTATTTGTCTGTATTAGGGCCGAGCGCCTCTGCAGACTCCTTCAGCCGCACTCTCCGGGGTTTGGTGATGAGGGGGTGTAATTACTGCTCAGACAGCACCCACTCTCCGCTGCACCTTCTGTCCAAGCACGTTCTCCTAGCAAGCTTAGTGTCGTCGTGGCAACCACACTTAAAGGGAATGTGATTTACATGTCTATTAGTCTTATTTGACTAATCATACCGAGAGCCTTCTGATGGGGAGGGGACAGAGGATGGTTTGGTGTATTTTGAGTGCCGGTTCAGAACATCCACTCATTAGCGAGTCAGAACAGCACGCGTCATGGCCTGTGATTTGTGCATTAGTCTGAAGTAGTTGTGAAGGCAGAGAGAAACAGATACATTTCTGTTGAAATGTATCTGTTTGGTCACAGCCTGACCAAAAATCCAATTCACACAATCTTACTCTTAGCCCAAATGTAGCCCATCAACCAAGACATGCTTGGCATCTTCGGCTTTGAGCAGGAGCTACGAGGCTAACATAGCTAACAAACAGTGGACGCTTATGCTCAGCATTACCACTGTCATTGTGTAAACTGCATGCATGAATCATTAAACATTTACTAAACTATAAAAGAGACACTAAGAAACCTCTGTTCTGATGATATGTCTTAAAGGTGGAAGTTACCCAAAAAGCAGTATTTTTTTGTGGTTCATTTTTGGGGAGAGACTGTTTGAAATGTGTTTCTAGCTTCATATCAGTAATATTAACTAAATGGCCTCCTTCTGCTTTGGTTATCTGTGAACAAAAATTAGACATAATGAGTGTGTGTGTACATACACCATCCTCTAGCATATCTTCCCAAAAACATAGCCCCCAAAAGTCCATACCAAAGCAGTCAGCAGTATGTTGTTCCTGGTGGAATTTTCTTCCACTGCAGTGGTAAGCATAAAGCAGTGGAATTAATGTGGATGTGGATTTATTTTCAGTAACACAGTAATAAATGCTCATAGTGAAGTCCAGGCATACTTGACTATGTACATCAAACTCTGACCTTAAACAAAACGTTCACATATGTTAAAAGCACTTTTAGGTTAGAAGTGCTACGCCATACTATGCTATCACCATTGCAACATTTACATGGCTTGTGCAGTCAGTTCTGCTGAGAGGAAAGGAATGATTGTTTTTCATTGGCAAAATGGAAAGGCAGCATTAAGCATGAATGCTATTTGATGGGGTAGTAAGCTACTGATACCTGTTATCTACAGTTGATCCAGTACAATGCAAACTTCAGACACCAAACGTTATACTGGCTGAGAAGCTGCATTTGGGATAAGGACAAAACTGATTAAATCTGTTAAGTCCTGCCTGACCTTGTGGTTCAACTCAGAATCGACTCTCCAGGCCACATGTAAAGATGGCAGAAAAACGTGCCAGAGCAGAGGTGGAAAAAAAAACACTGATGGAGAAGGGCAGAGTGCTTTGTCACATCGGCTAAGTGAGTAATTGGCCCAAACTGATGGTCATTCATTAGATCCCCCGATACTGGCCTGAACTTGATTTAAAACCGTCCCCCCTCCATTCATCAGCTTCTGACTGTTCGTTAGTTTAAGGGGGAAGGGATGAGAGTTGGAAAAGCTGGCTGTGGACACAGCATACCCCCGCAGGCTCAAAAGCCCCAATCAGGAGGGAAAAATGGCTCTGGTTAGGAGGAGTGCAGAGACACCTGCAGAGTAATGAAAATAAAATATGAAAGTGGGTAAAGAAGCCCACACTTTCAGTAGCACTTCGGATGAAAGATTACACCTGCTGCAAGCTTCACAACTGACAACTGGTCTCAACTGCAGGGCTTCCAGTACTGGAGATCTGTGCATTTAAGGGTGTTCATGCTGAGCTGTCAATGCTCCATCGTCCGAATAATAACCAGTCAGCAGGGTCCTGTGGTGGTCCTCTTACAATAATGGATAGTAAACCTGCACAGCTGCGATTTAAGTCGCACCTGATTCACATTTCAACTCTTACTCTACTAAAGACTAGTGGGATTTCAGAAGGAAAAAACATAAATGACATCAACTGTGACTGGCATTCACAGTTAGTTACTGTGATGCCATTTTCAAATTCATATAGCTTCATACTGTAGCAGTCTTGCTTCATCCTGTTCTGCTCCTGTCTGTTACACCATGCCTTTGTTTCCATTGTCCATGTGCTTTCTGTTTATATTCTTATCCTTGTTCACGCCCCCATGCCGTGTTTTTTCTGTTTTCATTGTCATTAAACTTAAATAACAGAATAGCATTCACAAATAAAAACTCGAGATTTGAGCTGAAACTTTACTTGAAGTTGCTTGACTTAAACTTGACTCACACCCACACACCAGAGCTGATGGAGACTCTTACAGACTCAAGACTTGCACTGGATTTTCAACTCAGAGACTTCAGATTTTCAGGGAGAGAGATTCACAACAGGCCCTTAGAAACTGACTCTCAAAAAATTAACACTCTCAAAAAAATAAGATTTCAGACTCACAATCTCAGTGACCTGATACCTCAAAGACTCCCAGAATCTTATGACTTGACCCAATTTTGAGTCTCACACTCTTAGGCACTTAAAACCTTAATAAGATTTGTGGACATCTCTACAATAAAATGCACTCATATGTTAAATATTTATGATAAAATACCCAATGAATGTAGGTGTAAACAGACTAGCCAGTGTATAATAGTGTAGGAAATAGGCAAAGCTGTCTAAAACTGATGCCAGAAGTATTCTGAAGCAGATTTAGAAAGAAATGTGACATTTTGAATCATTTTCCAAACACCCTGTATATAAGAATGCCTGAAGTCTTTTTCAGAGAAGGCCCACAAAGCCAACCAAAACAAAGTGGCATGCCCACAGGCAAAATTTTAGAATATATTTTCTTGCTACTAACTGCTTTCAAAACCTTGATTAACTTTGAGATTTTTCTTTTCAATCTAGTGACTATATCTTACTCTGACAGGCTCATTTGTCACAGCATGCAGAGTAAGTAACTATAGTGGTTATAGAAAAAATCACCCTCTTCAAAATATTCACATTTTGTTACTTTGCAGCCTGAAATGAAGATACACAAAAAACATATTTTTCTAGCTGTGTTTGCTTACATTTGCAGTTACAGCATTTAGCAGACACTTTATCCACCACCACCACTACTCAATACAAATTATAATATCCCAGTGAAAGATATAACAGTTTAGAAAAACAAAATTTAAAATAAAAACTAGTAGCACAGAGATGGATAAAGGATCAGTCCTTTCTTTAAAAAACACTTGTGAATTCAATAATTCATTGCACACCAAGTTAACTTGCTTTCCACAGTGATCAACTGTAATCATTTTGATTAGCTCAGCATCAAAAAAAGCCATTTCTGGAGCATTCCAGTGCTGGGTAGTGCAACTGAAAGCAAAAAATCAATTATAGGTGGTGAGGCACTGTCCAAAGATCTCAGAGATAAAGATGGATATTAAAAAAATCTGGCTTTATCAATCTGTAGTAACACAGTAAAGTCTGTAAATAATAAAAGTGTTTGGTACCACTCGGACTCCCCCCAGATCAGACCATCTCTCCAAACCGGATAGAAGAGCGAGGAGGAAACTGGTCAGAGAGGCTACCAAGACTGTCAAATTCTTGAGGAAAACCTGCTGTTCTCTGCAAGAAAATTGACAATGGGAAGAAGCACACATTCCAGATGCTATTAAAAATCTGTGGATTTAAATTTACAGTCTACCAACAGTCACCAACCAGTTTTTTATTGTTTATTTTTCTAAATTGTTGCCATCATATCTTTTACTTGGATGTAATAAGTTGCATCAAGTAAACACAGCTGAAAAAAGAGGGTTTTTTACGGGTTTACATTTCAAGTTAAAAAGCAATAAAATGTGAATATTTTGAAAGGAGTGATTCTTTTCTATATCCACTCTAGATAGCAAAGAAGTGTATACACAAAAAACTATTTCTTAATATCTCTCCTTGCACATTTTAGCGTAGCCTTACTTTAAGACACTTACCTGAATAGACTGATGGATGGATGAATGGATTGATGGATAATGGACAGAATAATTACACAGATAGATGGATGGACAGTTGGATAGACAGACAGACAGATAGATAGATTGAAAGAAGAGGTAACTTGGTTTTTCGGAATGGACCACTGAGTCAAACCAAGTTTGTCAGGAAAGGAGGAACATTAAAATGTGCTTGACAGAAAGGCCGTAGAAGCAAGATTGGGAAACACTTGCATATTCTCACCCTCCTCTATCCAGGATGGAGCAAAATGACAGTTTGGACAGAGTGTTAAAGCTGTGGAGGAGTCAGAGGCGCTCACCAAATCAGATTCATCCTGCTGCTGAAACTCCGATATCACGGCTGACGTAGCATGGAGAACCTGACATTTAATCATCGGGGAAATGAAATGGGCATACTTTATATAATTATTTTCAAAAAATGGATTGAGAGCTCACAGATTTATGCATTAATAATAGCTCTTTTCCAAACAACAGAGCCATCAGCATGATACTGAATATATTCAGTGATAACCACCACAAATTTGGGACTCACTTACGAAGGAAAAATGCATTGGCTTCTGCATTGCCTCCAGTTACCCTTTTGATCCTTACTTGTTTTTCAGCTTTATCTACATTCATTATTACTGTGTTACTTCCATTGTAATTCCAAAAGTCATTGCAAGATTGCTTTTTTCCAGTGGGCCTCTTAAATGAGGTTGTACCTTTAGAAAGGCAACTGCGGTACCTTTTGAAAGGCAACTGAGTCATTTCTGTGCATAAAACCTTTCCTGAGTAATCAAGGCAAGAAGCTGGGTTACAAATATTAACAGAGTGTTTTTTAGTAGCTTCTATTTTGACACTATTTTATATTTCCCTTTGAAATTCAGCTTAGCCTCAGTTTCCGAAAGGAATTTTTAAATGTCAGATTTATTTATATTTATGCGCAGGTGAGCCAAAACCATCTAATATGCTGTAGTCCTCCTTATGCCAACAAAACAACTTTGACTCTTTGAGGCATGGAGGGTGCCCTGTGGTATCTGGCACTAAGATGTTAAGTTTGAGCTTTCACATTCACAACATTATTTTTCTGCAGTGTTTCAGTTTTTTTAGACTAAAGAGATGGCACTTCCCTTGATCTTGAGCTGATTTGCTGAATATCTAGATGTTGGAAGGGATATTAGAGAGCAAGGAGAGAGTAGATCCAAGCTAGTCCTGTAACAAATCTTGCCTGAATCAGTACACACTCACGCTGTGTGGTGTCCTACTGTGATTTTCTCCCTGGTGGGAGTTTTTGAGCAGTTTCATCATTAAAACCTATATCCGTATTATATCTGAATGATGCCACATACACTTGCAAATGTGAACACACCCAAGACACATTTAAAGTGTATTTAAACTTAATTGCTCAAACCACTTCAGAAGATAGGAGAAAGTCGACATATGTACAGTAAACATGTACACTATATTGCCAAAAGTATTTGTTCACCTGCCTTTACACACATATGAGCTTAAGCGACATCCCATTCTTAATCCATAGGGTTTAATATGACGTCGACCCCCCCTTTGCAGCTGTATCAGCTTCAGCTCTTCTGGGCAAGCTCTCCACAAGGTTTAAGAGTGTGTTTATGAGAATTTTTGACTATTCTTCCAGAAGCACATTTGTGAGGTCAGTCTCCCTTCTAATTCTTCCTAAAGGTGTTCTGTCGGGTTGAGATCAGGACAGCACAGTCTTGTTGGAACAGGAAGGGGCCATCCCCAAACTGTTTCCACAAAGTTGGGAGCATGAAATTGTCCAAAATCACTCGGTATGCTGAAGCATTCAGAGTTCCTTTCACCTGAAGTAAGGGGCTAAGCCCAGCTCCTGAAAAACAACCCAAAACCATAATCCCCCCTCCACCAAACTTCACACTTGGCACAATGCAGTCAGAGAAGTATTCGTCCATCAGATTGCCAGATAGAGAAGCGTAATTCATCACTCCAGAGAACGCACACCCACTGCTCTAGAGTCCAGTGGCGGCGTGATTTTCACCACTGCATCCGACGCTTTGCATTGCACTTGGTGATGTATGGCTTGGATGCAGCTGCTCGGCCATGGAAACTAATTCCATGAAGCTCTCTATGCTGTTCTTTAGCTAATCTGAATGTCACATGAATTTTTGAGGTCTGTAGTGATTGACTCTGCAGAAAGTCGGCGACCTCGATTTAAGCCCCACCTAGTAGTTTTTACTCAAAAGCATTGTTTCACAAGGTTTCAGTATTGGGACTGAGACACCAAAAATTATATCATCTATAGTTTTCACCTTACTTTAATATTACTATTTCAATCTTTTCTCTGTCTGCAAAAAGAAGCTGCCACACTCACACATTCACTCACATTGTTGCACTGACTGCCAATGAGAACAGATGACTGGGTGACACTTCTGCATCCTTTCTCACTTAGCCATGACTGACGCAAATTTCAGGGCAGGCAGAGGAGGCTGCTGGTGTGACAAAAGGCCAAGGAAATGTCCTCATCAGGACTAAAACTGTCCTGAACCATAATGATGATAATCACAGCGATGTCAGTGCTTGTCACCAAGACAGTACAAACAGGGCTTTCTCAACAAGATGGTAGCGAGAAGGGGGGAAAACATCCTCCCTGGCATCTTTCTCAAACTTGAATTGGCAGGAGACGTTAGATGGACTGCTTTTTCCGAAAATGACTGATCACCTTCTGCTGGGGGGTTACTGTCTGGCTTTTTTGTTTGTTCTGGACCGTTTTTCTTTTTTTTTCCCTGGAAACACTTTGTAAGTCAAAGGCTGTGATGAGAATGTCTTTCAAACCACTGTGTTCATCTTATTCTCCTTGTTCCTCTGCATCCCTTTTGTCTGGATGTCTAGAGCTGTTGTGCTTACTATCCTTTAGTATGTTCCTATATCATAATTTATGTGCTAACATTCCTATATTTAATATAATTTGCAATGAGGTCACACTTAAGGTCTTCTGAAGAACATCCATGTCAGCCAAATCTATCTGCAGGTCCTTGGCAGTGATATCCCACAGTGATGAATCTGATTTGGCAATGATGTGTATGATTTGGACAGTCCAATCTGTGGACAGCTTTTTCAGAGGTTTGTTTTGGTCTTCCAGATCTTGTCCTGGCTTCAACAGTTCTTTTTATCAGGCATTCTTTAATGGTATTTCAGACATAATTTCATGCAAGGAATGTTTAAATGTATTTTATAGGTTTTTCTTGCTCTGTACGAATTAATAGTCTTTCATTCCAAGTGAGACCCTTAAATGAACCCATGGCTGTTGAGTGAAAGCACAACACTCCAAGGGGTTTGAAGGGCCACATAATTTATTATGCTCTGGAATTGTTTATATCTGACTTGAATTAAATGCCTAATGAATCAAATAAGCTGTGAGACCTTACAAAAGAATAACACTGGACTAAACCTATTGCATATTTTGTCTTTTTTATTTAATTGTTTTCGTTTTCCAGTATATTTAGTTTCACAATTTAATTAATATCATGCATCAAACATTGTAGAAATTTGTCATTTTTTAATTTGTTCCATGCAAATGTTTAATCAACTTTATTTTTTTAGTTAAACCTTTGCAAAGAACTGAATGTTTGACAAAACAATGGCCTTTTCTTGAAATTCAAATGAATATAAATTAGGGGTTGGTGGTGCACCAGTGGGTAGGATACGTCTCTCTGGCCCAAGAGCTCATGGGTTTGAATCCTACCTTCAGCATACCACCACTGTGTTCCTGACCAAGACCCTTAACCCCACCTTGCTCCAATGAGACAGGCTGGAAGTTGCTTTGGATAAAAGCATCTGCTAAATGTAAATAAATTATCTGTTCTATTTAAGTGGATAGAGAGAATCTGCCCTTTTCATGGAACTTCTGTTTGCTTGAGTGAGGGAAAAGAAAAATATAAAAAAACAACGTGCGTTCATTATTGCTAGCTATGAAGGTTGCATATTTCCACCGAGACTAGAAGACTAAGATATGTGTTCTAACAGACTGTGTTTGGTGGACATGTCCATGGTGCTGCTGTACCAGCCAGACTGGGCATCTGCTAGACTGTGTACAGAGTGTCCTGCAGTAAGTGTGCTGAGCTGCTCACTGATGCTACATGGCTGCTGTTATGGGTTGCAGTGCCAGTCCTGAAACACTTGCAAAGAAAAAATAAAGATGCATGTAGACGCATGCTTTTGCAGATGGGGGAACAGTGGCTTGACTGAAAGTAGCATTGCATTGATTCAAAAAAGCTCATTATTTCTACATCATCAAGTAAAGCAATTCATATCACCAGAGCAAAGAGTTCTGCCACTCAGTGTCTTCCGATTTGGTCAGTCACAAGAAGGCAACCATGAAAGAGTCCAAAATGATTAGGGATTTTGTGCAAGGACTAATTGATCTCCTATATAGGACTTTTAACAGAGGCTAATTTACATTCATGACATGTCATGGGTATGAAATGCATCATGAGTTCATTATCTCACCAACCAATCAGAACTGGTTATGCCATCATCACACAGACCTACAAAACAACTACAAAACTACAAAACATCTTTGGGTGAAGTGACAGATAAACACATAGTGTGTGTGTGTGTGTGTGTGTGTGTGTGTGTGTGTGTGTGTGTGTGTGTGTGTGTCTTTACACGCCAAAGAACAGGGGTGAAAAAATAGAATGTGGTCTATGTTATAGACTCCAGAGGCCAGCACTGGTTCATATATCGTGCCTGTAAAAAAGCATGACTCTGACCCAGGTCGCTGTGTTTACTAGCCCATAATAAGAAAGGTCAACTCATTAAAAGAAGGTAATGCACTGGTCAGTAGCTTATGTCTTCTACTGTTTCTGTGTATACATACACAACATAGTACAAAAGTCTTCCTTTCTTTCATTCTGTTTTGTTTTATTTTCTCATTTTTTCCTTCAGCATTTGATGTGCTTCATGTATTCAGTTTTATTTCATGTTACAGAAATATATGCCATAATAACATTATTTATTTCTTAATTTATGTATTTATTTATGGTAGTTACTATCAAAGAGATGTATTCTTTCAGATCCAGTCATTACCCCCAATTAAAGCTGGACACAAACTCTAATTCCTTTTCAAAAATTCTCCTTTGCTGTATTATATAGATGCGTTCCACTGCAGTGTGGTCTAGAAGGGATTGGTGTGCTTTGCTGCACCGCAGGCCGTCCTGTCATACCAGATCAAAGGTGAATGGAGGGGGGTCCTAACTCCTGTTCCTCTTTTATCTAAGAGTGGTACGGCCGGGACGAGACCCCTCTTCAACAGCAGCAATCTTGTCATTTTCCGCACCAATCATACTCAAGGTTGAAGGCACATCTTTTTATTGATCTGGAGAGGCCCCAGCAATGAGTTTCATGCCTGAGGGTTTTGCGATTCAGCTAACGGGGAAAAAAAGAAGATATACACCTATGGGTGAAGCACTTGCTCCCAAATTTCTTCTCCACATCTGAACAATAGAACACAATATTAAATGTATAAATAGAAGAATGATGGTATTGGTGAGACTTTGTTCGGGTGCATCTGTTGAAGGTGCTTTGTAAGATGCTGAGAAAAGCAATGACCTTAGTGAACGTGTTCAGTGACCAGACTTGAGAAGAAAATGAAAACTCATTGACTTTTTGTACAGCAATAAAAAGCAGCCAGGGAAAGGTGATGTAAGGTTTACACAGTAGCCTCTACTGGACTGTTTCATGGACACAATGATGGCAGGTCTAAACAGATGTGCAGTCTGGTGCTGGTCAGACAGAAACTACGGTTTGAGGGACTTGCATCAATGCACCACTAACATCAGAATTGTAAACTTTTTTTTTTTTAAGCTTGTTTTGTTTTCTTGGTACATTTTTGTTCTCAGACATGAGTTTGAGGTGCACAAATAGGTACATAAGGAGATAATTGATCTGAGTTATGTTGGCAGAAGGTCATGGGTTTGATTCTCGGCCAGGTGGCTTGTTGCATGTTATCCCTGTATCCTGGTTCTCCGGTTTCCTCCCACAGCCAAAAGACTTGATGAATTGGAGGTGCTAAACGTCCCCTAGGTGTGAGTTTTGTATGTCTGCCCTGTGATGGACTGGCATCCTATCCATGGACTTTCTCCACCTTTTGCCCTATGATAAGCTCCAGCACCCCCTGTGACCCCTGGTTTACGATAAGCAGTTCAGATAGTGGCTAAATGTATAAATTACGCTAGTAGACTATGATTTTACCAGAGATGGGGTGTGTCCACCACGACCTTCAAATCACACACAAAAGACTTTTTTTGTGAAGGTTGTGTTGGTTAGGTTAGTTTATGACATGAACACATACTTGTTCTCAATAGTGCTTGGTGAAAAGGAGGGTCTTAAGTCTCCATTTGAAGACAATGAGGTTCTTACAGTCAGAGGAAGTTTGTTTCACCATTTCAATGCCAACTTGTTCAACCTCCGATAATAAATGACATTGGACAGGCAACAGTGGTAGAAACATAAAACTAGAAACTGCTTGTCAAGATGTCAAACTGCATGATGTCTAAACTTCTAGATACTTTAAAGACATTATCATGTGGAGAAATATGGTGTTAGAAGTGTCATCTAGCTGTGCGAACATGTACCATGAACACTAACTAGTGTGAGATGTTAGAGACATCCACAGTGGGAAACCGTTTCAATTAGATTTTTTTTTTCTTTTTGCTCAAATTTCACTTTTTGTTTTCATTTAGTGTTAGCTGGCTGCTTCCCATTCTCCCCGAGATAGTTTGCACTGTAATAAAAGTTGAAGCCGCATCCGGATCGCTGCAATGTAGTTTTAATAAGTCTTCTGAAAAGGTGACCACCTCAAGCCAGTAACAAGTGCTCCTCTGTAGCCAGTTAATGGCACATAATCTGATACACCCTCATATTGAAAAGTGCTTTTCTTCTCTTCTTCAGATGTGGCATGCCCTTGCTCTGCATCAGTGGAGAGTAAGTGATTAATCCTTGTCCAAAGCTTTGTGCTGTGTCAAGCCCCTCTGTCTGCGGATATAAATCAGGTTCATCCCCACTTTAATGAGGGCTCCTGACATCCGCTTCCCTCCTGACCTCATTAACACATCCGGAAAAGAAAGCACCCATTAGAAGGACATATATGTGTATGTTCAAATGTGAATTCACACTGGGGGTTTAATATAGTCTGAGAACATCCCTTGTCCAAGTCTGACCTGAGCCATAGCTCCAAGTTCCAAGTTCTAAAACTGACAAAATTATGTCCAAGCTGACTGTGACTTGACTAAATTCGGTCTGGACTTGGCTGCAGCCTGATAACAAGTTGTCTGAACTCGACTATAGTCTGAAAAATTTCTGTCCAAACTGAAAGTAGTGTGGCAAAATTTTGTCTAAACTCTATTGTAGTCTGATAAATTTCTAAGAGTGTAACAATACATCGAAATATCGTGGTATCACAATGAAAAAAAAAGCAACAAAGCATTATGTTGAATGAGCATCTGTCATGATGTGATTATATGTGCATTTTGTAGTGTTCAACCAGCGCCAATCAATAACACAGTCCAGCACATTCATGAAGTTTCATTAAAAATTTGGGAACTGAATACAGTCATAATTTTTCCTTGTTCTGCTCTATTGTGAGATCAATATCCAGACTAATTGAATTTTGGACAAATGCATGTCCAACCCAAACAGCAACCTGACAAAATTCTATTTGAACCCAAATATAGACAAGAAAAATTCTAGCTGAAACTGATTGTAGCCTGATAGATCTGAACACTACAGCCCAAACATTTTCTGTCTAACCCGCACATTTGCACATAAATCTAGCCTAATAGATTTATGTGCAAATTTAAGATAAGATAAACCTTTATTAGTCCCACAAGTGGAAAATTTCCTAATGTAGTCCTTGTCTAGTCTCAACTCGACTAGTCAACTTGACAAAATTCTGTCTTAAACTGATTCTAGCTCGACCAAATTTAGTTTCAGGCCAACTGTTAGTCAACCAGTTTCACCGCAAACTTGACAGCGGCCCAAAGAATTTCTGTCATCCAACTGCAGTCTCAGACACACTCTGAAAACAGATTCTGCACTCTCTCATATTGGTTTGCTATTTTATTTAATCTTTCATTCATTTTATATGGGTCATGAAAAACCTAAATATGAAATCTAAAACCTATAAATGCTTAAGAACAAAGTCCAAAGCTGATACAACCTGTTAGTACCCAACTATCCTTGACTGTTTAGACAGTTTACTAAAGTCTTAGTTCACATGCCTTGTCTATGCATGGTCAGGAGAGACCCAGTTAAAGTCTGCTGTGTGTGTGTTTGGCTTTCCATAGTCTGACGGCTGTTGCAGATCCTTTGGAGTCATATGCTGTTCGCTGTTGAGCAGTGCTGGGATTATTTCATCTGAAGCTGCGGGAGATGTATTTCTGTACAGATCTGAACTGAGATTAGCCTTATCTACTTCAGGACCCAAACAGCATCACCACTGCTATTGGTAGCAAAGATCTTCATGCACATAACTTTCTCTCTGTTGTGACACCTCGTTTGAGGTTCAGTGCTGAATCAAAGGACACACAGCTTTGAAAAGTATAACAGGAGAGCTAACCAGCAGATAAGTCCCTGCCCATCTGTACTTGTCACGCTTATCTGTGATACGACAGCAAAACCATGTCCAATGTATGTCAGCTAGCATCATAAAAAGTCCACACAGAAACCTACGGATGTAGGATCCAGTATTGGTTTCCCCTCGCCGATCAGACTGCGAACTACTAGCTGTCTTCATTTAAAGGTTGTAAAATCAGGGACTACATTATCTTTCGCTTCTGAGGTCCCTCCTGTTTTTGAAATATTGATTAGCATTTTAATGGCTCATTGTGTTCTGACAGAAAGCCTACCTTCAAGGCCCTCTTAACGAAAACAGAAGTGCAAAAAAAACGAAAAAAATTGCAGACACCTTATGAAATCCAATTTGAATGGCTTCATTTTAGTATCGGTTGCCGAACAGCAGGTGGGCCTTTCAGAGATCTCCTGCCACTCTCTGAGGGGCAGTTTGAAGCGATCATGAATCAGAGTCAAACCAAAGCCTTGAGGTATGTGTTGAATTTTGTGTGTTCATATGGGTGGATCCACCTGCTGTAATTCAGAGAGGAACCACACTGGTAAGGTGATCTGAACCGTGAGAGGAAAAAATGGTTAAATAAGGGGACCCCTTTAGGTCGCTGTCTTTATTACTTGAACTGAAATTCTCAAGGAACTTTTGTATTGTCATGATGCCCATTTTTATATATACATTTAAGGATACCTTGTTGCATTTTTTCAGGGGAAATAATATTTGATCCGCTGCTGAAAATGAACAATTTCTAATTCATGGAGTAGTTTCATTTTTATGGAGAGAGACAGAATATCAACCAAAAATCAAGAAAAAACAAGTCAGAAATTGATTTGCATGTCATTGAGTAAAATAAGTATTTGATCCCCTACAACCCAGCCAAACTTCTGGCTCCCACAGCCTGGCTCTGTGCCCTGGTTCTGTGCCCACAGATTACAATCAATCTATCAATTACAGACACTCCTGATCTTAACTCATTATATGTATAAAGCACATCTGTCCACAGAATCCGTTTCTTCCATTCCAACCTTTCCCCTAATGGGCAAGACCAAAGAGCCGTCAAAGGATGTCAGGGACTGTAGATCTGTAGGTCTGTACAAGACTGGAATGGGTTACAAGACCATCAGCAAGAAGCTTGGTGAGAAGGTGACAACAGTTGGTATGAATATTCAGAAATGGAAGAAGTATAAAATGACCATCAATTGCCCTCAGTCTGGAGCTCCAAGCAGTATCTTGCCTCATGGGCTGAGGACGATCATGAGAAAGGTGAGGCATCAGCCCAGAACTACACGGGAGGAGCTTGTTAATGATCTAAAGGCAGTTGGGACCACAGTCACTAAGAACACCACTGGTAACTCTACATAATGGATTGAAATCTTGCAGTGCCCACAAGGTCCCCCTGCTCAAGAAGGCACATGTACAGCCAATCTTAAGTTTGCCAGTGAAAATCCAAATGATTCAGAGAAGGCTTGGGAGAAAGTGCTATGATCAGATGAGACCAAAATCGAGCTCTTTGGCATCAACTAGACCCACCATGTTAGGAGGAAGAGATATGCTGAGTATCACCCGAAGAACACCATCCCCACAGTCAAGCATGGAGGTGGAAACATTATGCTTGGGGATGTTTTTTTTCTAAGTGTACAGGATGACTTTACTGCATTGAGGGGCCAATTGATGGGGCCATGTACCGTAAAATCTTGGATGAGAACCTCCTTCAGCCAGAACACTGAAGACGGGTTGTGGGTGGTCTTTCAGCAGGAAAGTGACCCAAAACTGGAGTTGCTAAAAAAGTTGCTTACTTACAGTTTCAGCAGGGGATCAAATAATTATTTCCCCTGCTGTA
>JBBJLS010000036.1:771055-783397 GCA_037577275.1 Bryconaethiops microstoma
TCTTCCTGTTTATATACCCATCGCGTGACGTCACTTCCGGTGCCGATTGACGTCACGTGGTCTGGTGCGTGTGACAGAAACCTAGAGGAGCGTTTTTTGCATAATGAAGTGGTTATAGATGCCCTCTAGGTGACGTGTGTTGTCTAAACAATTTCCTTCGGGATGAATAAAGTATTCTTGATTCTTGATTCTTGATTGATCCCACTGTCGCCACATGCCATAAAATTTCTGGGGTTACAACAAGAGTGTAATTTGTTAGATTCTCATGGGGAAAAGCACATTGGTTCCATTTCCTACTGTCTTGTCACTGTTTGACATACTGAACCAGACAATCTGGTGTGTCTATGGCCACTACTTCACACACCAGACAATCTGTTGCATGGCGGAGTGTGTTGGAGAAGTTCTCCTGCTCTGCAGCCATATGGTGATTTCCCCAAGCAGCTATTCTGAAGCAAGCTACAAACTAAATAGGGACAGAACTGGGACAAAACTTCTAAATGATGTCCGTCTCTCTGTAAACACATGTAGAAGTAATCCAAAATGTAATTGAAGAAAGAGAAGTGCCTGGTTAGGATTCCATATTTTCTTTAGGAATCCAATAACATTAATTAGATTCTGTGTAATCTATCGCCAGCTGGCAGTCTATAACATTATGGGTGTTGCTCTAAAAGAAAGTTGGAGCCGAAAGGTTGAGCGAAATGATGTTATCATCCTCTCTCGTGCAATAAAGTGCTCCTGGGTGCCACCTGCAACGATTCTTTTAGTTTTTAATTCGAAATATTAATACTGCCCGCAGCCTGCTCTGGGCAATTTCGCAGCAGAAAGTTTTAATGGAGGACTCGCTTAAAGTGAAGTATGACAATGGATAAAACGGATCTCACAGTTTTATTAGCATGAAAGATCTCTTTTATTCCGGGCTGTAGCTCCGTTTCCATGTTTTGCTCAGCCCACAAATTTGTTCCATCAGTGATATTAGGCTCTTAAAAAAATTTTAAAATAACACCATTTGATCTAATCAGAGGGAGTGAGGGAGCAAGAAGACATGGAGTTGTGTAGTTGATCTTTTTATTTTCTTGTTATCGATTTTTCCCCTTGGGTATTTCAAGGGCAGGGCCATACATCCACTGACTCCGAGTTACAACTCTGTATGTGTTAACTCTTTTCCTGATTGATCACATCTGGAGGGTTTATTGCCAAACTCTAAAGGAAAGAGGCAGCTCCACTTGTGTCTTATCAGTAATGCGGATTTAGCATGGGCTTAAACCACCCACTGAGCAGAGCACATTGAAAAATCATTGAAAACCTGGTGAACAGTGAGGCTATTAGATGCCTTTTTGAAGTTGTTTTGCTGGGAGGCTAAATGTGTCCATGTTCATGTACAATCTTCACACTAAAGCTGCCAAACCTTTTTTTATATAATGTATAAACCCCCTTCACTCAATTGTGTTTTGTACACCCCATATGTTATAAAGTGCCTAACCTTTTAAAACCGCTGACATAGGGATAGAAATGGTGAGGTGTCTACAATATATATTTGGGATATGACTTGGCTAACCCTTACGCAGCCCTTCAACATGATTCTTGTGCAGAAAGGCCCAGGTTTCTAACAGTATAGGTGTACAGCAATGAGAGCGAAAGAACACCCCCCATGAGCTATTCCAGCCGCCCCTCCTCCAGTAACGTCACACAATGAACCTTTCACAAACTTATCAATTAATAATGAGGGCATGTTTATTTGAACACATCACATGGATCTTGACTTCGAATAGAAGCAGTTTAGTTGGGTTTTCAGCTGGGTTTTAGTCTTAAATTTTTGGTACCACAACATTGGCACGCATGTTGTAGCTTATTTGAAACTTGTACAATTTTAGTCAACACACATGGATCTAAAGAAACAATTCATGCAAACCTTCTCATTCACTTTTTTAATAAGTATGCACCATGAAGAAGCCACATTGTTCTGCCGGCATTCGCAATGACCCTCCTCGTTGTCTCATGCTCACCAGTCCAGCGCAGATCCAGCAGCACTCAGGATTTCAGAACCACACCGGGCATGAGGCTGTCCCTGTTTAGATCTTTCTAGCCTGTGTGCTAACTAACCCCGCTTACCCAATGCAAACTATTTGTGGAGGTTCTCTCAGGAACACAAAGTCTGTAAAAGTGCTCAAGGAACCCTGTGTGGCAGGTTTTGTTTTTTGTGGCAGATAGAACACAGAAAACAATGTTTGGGTTTTATGTATTGGTGAAACAGGCATTTGTCCTATGAAGCTGTACCCCAACATCACTGGACAAACTGAAGCTTCCAAAAAGTAATTTATGTCTTTGCTCAAGCTCATCAAGGTCTTTGTCAGGTAAACCGAGTGTTTCCCAGTGCTGAAGCCCCTGTACTGTGTGGGTTAGTATTTTCTCTGTTGAATACACATGACTCAACTCCAGTTGTCAAACTGGGTCTGGATGTGGGGTCTCATAGCCACACTACTAAAAATAATGGCCAGAAACATTTCTTTGTACGGTGGCAAAGAATAACCATACAGAGCACCGGCTCATGAAGCATAGGAAAGACAGAACAGGGAACAGAGTGACAACAGTTTTTACGGAGACAAAGTTCAAATATGTCAGGTATCAAACAGACTAGAACAGATATACATAAACCACAGATTTTCCATGCCAGGGAGATTGTCCCAGCATCAGGAACCAGTCAAACACCCCACTGAAAGGTGGGCCTGCACAAACCAGCCACCCAGGGGACCGGCGCCCCCCGTGTGCGGCAGCCTAGTATGGCAGCTCCGCTCATTTTATGAGCTTCTTTCTTATTTTCCACTTCTTACTCTTGTAATTTCTTACTTAAGTTTTAGTAATTTAATTCTGACACCATGCACTACCGTTTCGTGCTAGTTCTGGTCATTTTTCTCAGTTTTTTTCCACTTTTTTCAGCCATGTTTGGCTCCTTTGTTTACAGCCATGATCAGCTGTTAGCTCTGCGCCCCACAGCGGTGCTGCCGGCCGATAGACCCGACAGCCCCAGCGAGCTGAGGAGAAAAAGACGGGGGTGTCATGCTGGGAGAGAGCGTCATAGACCGAGGAAGAGACGTTACAAACCATCTATCCCTTCTGTAATCATGGGAAACGTGAGATCTCTCCCTAATAAGATGGACGAGCTAATAGCGCTAACCCGGTCACAGAGGGAGTACCAGCAGTGTAGCCTCATGATGCTAATGGAGTCCTGGCTAACACCGCTAACTTTGGACACAAGCGTGGCGCTGCCCGGATTCCAGCTGCTGAGGTCAACTTGAAAAAAATATTGAAAATGGTTGAAGTTTAGCAAATGGTTGCAGAACTATTGCCCAAACAGTATTTTATTGCTATCACTAAGAGACACAAATCTCATATTCAGTATCAGCCATGGGGGACTACAAGCACACCATGTTTCACATGGACTGGTGAAGTCTAAGTATACATGTCAGGTTCAGAAAACAAAACAAAAGGGGTGAGACAGTTGAGAAACACAATCAAGGTAATACAAATCAGGCTAGACAGGTAACAAGATACAAAACACACCTACTATGCAGGGATAATCCACAATAACACTTTGCAAACCTGAATGTGGAGGACTAAGGTATTCAATTCCAATAATTAGAGTCATGTGATTAAAATTCATAGCTGTGAAAACAGCACAGAAAGAAGATTAGTAAAAAGATTCCTTTCGATAGATCTTGTGCCACATCCAGTAAGAAAGTAAAAAGCATTTATTGGGGGTGAACTTATTGCTCCAGCAGTGTTTTGGACGGCTATCAGTCTGGCCTGTCACTTCCTTCCCCAGGTGCAAATCCACTGTGTCATCCAATCTGTTTTCATTAGCATCCTTTTGGCTCCAGACTGAGCTATTGTCTCTGACTAGGGCAGATTTGTTTTCATGGATATCGCGTCCCCTCTTGACACCTCATCTCAGGCCCAGAATTACTCAGAGGCCTTGTCTTTGATTTCCCTAGCAAAACGTCGGCCAGGCCCACACTCCCCTTATCCACCTTTCAATTACAGCCCTCCTCCACTTCATGCTTGACTGTGCTCTCTGTGTGCTAGTTAGAAAGCCACCTGATTTGCCAGCATTTCTCCCCATTTTAAAAGCCAATAGATGTGGATAATGTCATAGTAGGTGCTCATTCTGCTGCAGCACAAAACCCACATTCGCACAGGCTTTCTGCAGCCAGAGCCTTATCTGAAAACACGGCGTAGGACAAGGGGAGCGGCATATTGTGTCTGATTCATGGACTATCAAATGAATGTGAGGCTTTTGTCAAGGGGGAAATGGCAGAGATTCATGTAATGTGAATTATGTGGCTTTCATTCGAGAATTGAAATTGGAAAAATACAAGAATGTGTTCGGGCATCTCGCAAATTGCCAATAATGTTGGCGTGGGCGATTTCGTAACCACATTTTGGAGAGCCACACACACACACACACACACACACACACACACATACATGCACAATTTCTTCCACAATTATTTCTGAGACAGCCATCTATGTTTTTTTTAGTGCATGCTGTACTTAGTGCGGCTTACCTGAGAGTCACAATGTCTCAGTCTCAGGCACTTCAAAGGACACAGAGATGTCGAAAGGAGGTGAAACATCGATATGCAAGAAAACAAGGCTCATCTTCCACTGTATGGATGTCTGAAGTCACTATGCTTAAATGGAACCACCCACTGATGGAGAAGACTGGAGGCTTAAAGTATAATGAATACACAGTGGGCTACAGCTGTCTGAAGAAGAGCCTATATGATGTGATCTCTGCTGGGGTTCAATGTACCATGTAGAGTGGTAGGATTCCCCTGGAAAAACGGAACGAGGAGACTGGGGTGTTTGTTTTTGAATGTCTCCAACTCACAGAATAAAAACCTCCAGCATCCTTTTAACTCCACAACGAGTGGACCAGCTGAATAGAAATTGACTTTCTAGGCAGTGATTGCCTTAAACTTAAGTAATTTCAAGCCTAAATCAAGCAAGCATCCTTTTAATCCCTACAGTGCTAGTACTATTATTTTATTTGGCCTGTTTTGCATATTTTAGATGTATGCAAATGCTGTACTGCATTCTTAAGTAATAGATTATGCAATGCATATTTAAGTGATAACGTTTTGCTTTTACTGTAAGCATTATTAAGCTCCTTTAAATTAAGCCGTATTGATAGATGGACTTAAACCAGGTATGTATCTTACAGTTGCTGTGTCTCCTCTTGTCCATCTACCGCTCTGCTCTGTCTACACATTTTTTTGTCTCCCTTTAAGGCAGAGCGGTCTGTAACCTTAGAAAAAAAGCACTTATAAGAACTGTGTTAGAAGGAATGGATTAATGGATTAATGGCAGTGATCTATGCAGAGGAAAGCGTAGCAGGCTTCAGTCTGCAGGGAAAGATTACTCAGGGGTGAAGATGTAAGTGATCACTGCGTTTGATTCCCAGTCATGATATGATGGGTGATGAGATGTTTTTTCCACCAAGGTTTGAAATCATTTGAAGAATTTAAAATAGTCCCTGTTTCAGAAGTGGTATGTAAATTAGATGTAAAACTAGGTGTTTTTTTTCCTCTGTTGGAACCACTTGAATTGTAGAGGCCTTTTACTGCTTAAAATAGTTGTTTGAACCTCCTGGGACCTGACTGCTCATGTTGGGTTCAGACATCACTCACCAAATAAGTGGCTTAGTGTAGGTCTCAGGTTTGGGTTCTAAGAGGCCACATCCCAATTTAACAACTGTTTTGCCTTCATTTCCCTCTTGCTTTGATTTTAATCTTGACTTTATTTCTCCTTGGGTCAGTTTCCCGGACAGGGATCAAGCCTAGTCCTGGATTATGTAGTGCTGTGAATAGAGATTTTCCATTGAAGAGGAAATGGTAGTCCAAGACTAGGCTTAATCACTGTCTGGGAAACCGTCCCCTTATGTTTTTCACAATACTGTGCACTAGTTTTGTGCCACCCTTCATTTCTTTATATTTTGCTTTCAAAGAGCCAGACTTTCTTGTATCTTTAATGGAGTCTTGATGAACAGTTCTCCAGGCTTCCTGACAGACTCTCAAAGACTCTCATCTTCATTCCAGTCCCTGAAAGCACGACTAATTTAAGTCCTGATCCAGAGAAGAAACAGGTGCAGATGATTCCAGATGATTAGGCGGTGATCAGTATACTGGTGGTGCTGAATGCTGTGTGGTTAGAACATCTTTATCTAAGCAATTTGTACATTTAGGCACTTTGCAACTTTTCTTTCATTTAATATACTCAGTATGTCAAAGTTAAGACAGTTGCCAGGCATAAAGCAGTTTTTTGAACCAACAATATGATTCAAAGCAAAATATAATGAAAGAGTTAATGCTCAAGTCTTGTGCACAGGATTGTATCTTGAAAGGTTTTCAAGGTTTTCAGGTTTTAATCCCTAGAATGATGTCTACAAGGCTGACTTGGGTGAATGAACACTAATCGATTCAGAAAGGACAGATTGGTGCAGTCATTTTTTTTTTATTTGGTCAGCCATAAATATGTTCATGTAACATGTTCTACATGAAAAATTTTAGGAGTAAACAGGTGAAGCCTAACATCTTGCCACAGGCTACCAGCAGAATACAGCATGAGAACAGTGCAGTATAATAAATTTAACCTGACTAGAGTCAAGGCTGAGTCCAAAGAGGCTTGATTTCAAGTCAAAACTGAGTCCAAAAAACAGATTAAACAGAAGCAGACAAAAACTGTTCTCTTTGACTGATCTGTTTTTAATGTCCATCTGATGTTGGAGTCATGCAGAGCACAGAGCATGGAAATGAGTTTAGACAGGCATATGATTGGTCACCAGACGGCTAATGACTGTGCTCGTTCTGAGTCTGAGACAAGTTTGAGTCCAAGACAAGCCTGAGACCACAAAAAAAAGGGCCTTGAGTCTGAATTAATATACAGCTACAAAACTTGCTTATAGTTATTTATCAACATTGTCCGGTGCATAAAACTCACTCATGTGGTTCCTGGGGCTCTAATGTACAGTAAGTAGTAAAAGGTTTCTACAGCTGTGGTTCCAGGATTTAAATTCCTTGTTCCTAAGACTGAAAATAATGGTTCAACAGGGGCTTACTATAGGCTACAGGGCAAAGGTGTTAAGCTAAATATAAATGAGTACTTCCCCAAACCCAGAGTGTTCAAAAGCACGTTCAGCACGTTCATCCATGTTCTGTGTCATTGAAAGTTGCTGCCCTACTTTTTGCATGTTAGAAGTCATCCATTACAATCTCTGATCGTCAAAGTAGCTGGAGATTAGGCGGTCTCTTTGGGGCAGGGAGGGGAAGGAAGCAGCTGGTTCTGTTGCGGTTCAGAGAGAGGTCACTGTCAGGGAGAAACAGGTGCTTCGCTCACACTGAGGGGATTTGCTTTGCCCTTTGTAGAAGCAGACTCATATGGGACAGGCCTCGGATTTGAGTCGCCATCATTCACACCAGGCGGTGTTAGCTCGCTCTCTGCAGGACACTGACTGAATGTTGTGTGTGTGTGTGTGTGTGTGTGTGTGTGTGTGTGTGTGTGTGTGTTTGTGTGAGTGTGTGTGTGTGTGTGTGTATTCTGGGTCATTTAAGCTTTAAAAAAAGGCTGAAATTTAATATTCATGCTTTTACTTGTGTTCATTTCGGAATGTGGATGGGGATGTATTTATTTACTTTGATGTGAAGCTGTGTTTAAACCTTTCCCCTAAAGGAGCCCTCACTCGGGCCTTCATCAGTTCGCGATTTGGCTGGCAGTATCCAGTGGGCCATTCTGAATAATTTACCTTACACTCAAGCCTTTGTGCCCTGAATACCTGATGTTAGTGTGAGGCGTCCAGGTGCAGTAAAGCTTGGTGAGGAGTTAAAGAGCCCATACTACTTTTTTGTTGTATTTGTGTTTTTTATGTATCTTATCTTTGTTCATCACTTTCTTTATCTTTTCTTTCTTTATATCACACACACACACACACACACACACACACACACACACAAGCACACAAACACACACTCACACACACTACAGGCCAGATGTTTGGAGCCTCAGGTGTGGCCAAAAGTAATTTTCAGCCGCTCCTTTTGACTTTGTTATGATCCATTTGCTTCCTGACAGACAGGAACAGTACATCATTTAATTGTTTTCAACATATCTTTCACCCCAATAACTCTGCTACAGACTGCCCACAACAACACTCCATGCTTCGGTGCGAATGGGCAGGGCTAAACTGCGGAAGGCTGGATGGGTGATTATTCACGCTTGTGACATCACAGCTATGATGAACTTAAAGCTGCCTGTTTTGCTGCTTGGATTCCATTGAGTGGATGGTACACTTACACTTTAAAAAGGTCTACAACTTATTTAAAACAAGCAATGAATATCACTTTTCTGTAATACAAGCCCTTTAATTATAGGATGCAAAGCACGGTAGAGCATATAGAGGTCATTTGAGAAATGTCAACTGGTGACCACTGTATTTACAGCATGTAAAATGTTGCAACATGGTCTTGAATTAATGGTGTGTTATCAGTGACCTTGGTGCCCTGCTGCCTGTTTGAACCAAGTGTCCTGTACACTTCCTTGCCAGTATTTTTAGTCTTCCCTGCAGCCTCAGCTTCAGTCAGCCGCTGCAGACATGCGGAACTTAATTGGTACTGAGAGCGGCCAAGTAAATTGCAGTGCCTGGCCACTGTGCTGGGAGTAATGTATTAGTAATGAGATGGAATATTTAGAAGATGCAGGACTGTAGGATACTAGTGACAGGCACTCTCATCTTTAAAGGGGAATTGCACCAATTTTTCATAATGTTTCCATAATTCAATCGTTAAAACATAATCAGTGTCATTCAGAGATGTTTGATGTGATGATCTGTTCTAGAAACGCAGGACTGTGTACAGTGAATGGAACCAAAGAGTGCCTGTAAAAGCTACCTCACAGAATGTCATTACATGAAATGGTTATCAATGTAGTGATTGAATCCTGACATTATTTAATGGTCCTTTTGTGAAGGTATTGGTTCAAAACATAGCTTTTTAAATATATATTTTATATATATATAAAACATGTATAAAAATGACCATTCACCACTGTAAAGAAATCGGTAAGTCGGTCAGTTTCTAAGCAATTGAACATTACATATTAAGCCCACTCTGAATGACCTAAAAGGTTGAAAAATCAGTTAGATTCCTGTGTGTGTGGTCATGGATTTGGATTAGTACTTACACACAGAAAAGAATCCAAGGCTGACTTTATTTGTAATATTTACACACACTGATTCAGGAAATCATGGAAATGCCCCACAATGTAAAGAATGCAAACTAGTCAATTTTATGTGCCCTGTGGCAGTACAGTAAACTCAGCCATAGAATTAAACTTGCGCCACGTGACTCCTTGTTGTAATTATAAATGCAATATCTATGTTAATGTAAAATGATCAGGCAAGAATAACAATGGCAGTAAAATAAAGGGCTGCACTACATGTGGCTATTTAAATTCATTCACTTTCACAAATGTCAGCGGTGGATCTCTCGGCCTGAGCTGGGCTTTGCAGTCATAATATCGACGTCCAATGACACAGCCGTTGCCCTCACAATCAGCTCCGCCTATAGAGGTGTCAGATCCTTTCATAGCCTGAAATGAATAGCTCTCCACTTTAATTGAAAACGGAATGATTGCCAAGGGTGGAAGAAAATTGATTTTTTTTTCTCTCTATTAGAGGAAGACAGGTTAAATGAATAACTTTCATTGCTTAGTCGTAAGTGCAAAGTGAGTTTAAAACTATGGCTCTGGAATGACTTGATTATGTGTAAGCGGGATTGTTTTTTTTTTATTGTTTCTTCCTGTGGATTGTATGAGTAGTTTGTGAGCAGTGGCTTAAATTTAGATGGTCATCTCTGCTGTTTCAAATATGGTCACCTTTGCTGTTTAAAAATAGTGGATCTGTATCAACAGGCACTCAGGCTTCAGTGTCAGCATCAGTTGAAAAGAAAAGGAAGTATCGTGCCTTCTCAGTACATTTGCACAAACATCATGAATACTGTCATACCATGGTAAACATCAGAATTGTGTTAAATTCGTTAAACCATTGATCTCTACACTTTTCCTCATACTGTCAGTGTACTCTCTGAGCACACAACAAATTACTAATCTCTGTTTGTTTAAATCAGAATCATGTAGCAAAATATTTAAAGTATATACAGTAAAATATATATAAAAACGTGATATTGTGAAGGCCCCGCTTGTTCTGCCAGAACAAGTTTGACAGGGGTGCTGTGGTGTCTGCATCAAGATGTTAGTGGCAGATCTTTGAATAAGTCCTATATGTTATGAGGTGGGGCCTCCATGGATCCAGAACATCCCACAGATGCTTGATCTGATTGAAGTCAGAACTTTGAACTGTTATGTTCCTCAAACTGTTCCTGAACAGTGTTTACAGTATGGCATGGCACATTATCATACTAAAAAAGGTCTCTGCTATAAGTGGACATTGCAGCTACGAAGGGGTATATTTGGTCTGAACCCCCTTCTGGCACTCCATGGTCCAGTTCTGATACTCATATGTTCATTGTTGGTGCTTTTGGTGGTGGACAGAGGTTGGCATGAACACTCTGACCAGTCTGCAGGTACACTATCCCACACGCAGCAAACTGTGATGCAGTTAGCAAGAATGAACCTTTTTAAGTTTGTGCTTCAGTAGCTTTTCTGTAGGATCAGAGCAAATGGGCTAGTCTTCTTTCTCTATGTGCATCACTGAGCTTCAGGCACCCATGACCTAAGCCCCCACAAGACCTGTCGTTTTGGAGATGCTCTATCTAGCCATCACAGTTTGGACCTTATCAAAGTTTCTCAGATCCTTTCCCTCGCCTATTTTTCCTGCTTCCAACACATCAAATTCAAACTGATGTTTAATAAAAATATCCTGGCAGCTTTTTTCTCCTTGATTCTGCAGTTTTGATGAATGCGATTGGTCCCAAAAGTGAAGTTATTGCTCCTGTTTTAACAAGGTTTAAAAATCAGTACAAATCTATTTATTCACTTTAGCTTTCAATTCTTTTCGTTCTTTATAATTTTGATGTTATTCATGCTTAGTGTACAGGGGCCCTTGAGTTACAACGTTTCGAGGTTACGACACTCACATGGGCAAACAGGTTTAGTGGCACGCGGCAGAAGAATATGTAACGCGCCATATGAGTGAGAGAATATGCTTATCTAAACGCAAGTGTTCTGTTTGTCTTGCTTTGTTTGCCGACTATTTAGCCTTTAACATGGATTTTACACAAATTTTTTGTCATTGTTTCTTAATTGTGTCTATAGATTTTACAACAGTGTTAGGATAGGTTATTAACTTAGGCTAGGGTGTGTTTCGATCGTAACTTGCATGTCATGTGTGAAGTACTTTAAATCTCATTTCTGTTTAATTGTTATTACTTTTGGAAAACTGTACATTAAACATTCTCTACACTTGATTGTTTAGTGAAAACATTGTTTGATAGAAATGATAACAATGAGACAAAATTAATATAATTCATTAATGTGAATACAATGTGAACTTGAATACAACAATTCAGTCTTCCATGGAAGGTGTTTGTTATAATATTCCAAAATCATTTGATAAACAATGTGTTCTCATCTAATGGGTGTTGAAAGAACCAGAGGTTCCCACTGTAGTCACCTAGAGTACAATTACATCTAGTTCCAACTACTCAGCATTCAGCACCACCAGTATACTGATCACCGCCTGATCTGGAATCATCTGCATCTGTTTCTTCACTTGTTCAGGCTTTAAGTTAGATGTTCTTTGTTCTGCTTGAATGATTCATATGTAGGACTGAAAATGACACTCTTTGAACGGGGGATGGTTCAAGACTTTTGCACAGTACTATATATAGACAGACAGATAGATAGATATGGTGGCCTAGTGGCTGTGTGATCACAAGGCCATGGGTTTGAATCCCAGCACTGCTTGTGGCACCACTGAGGTACCATCCCTACACACTGCTTCACTGGCATCCCACTGCTTCACTGTGAATGGGTTAAATCCAGAGAAAGAATCTCACATTGTTCATTGTATGCTGTGCTGTGGTGTGCCTCTTTACATAAATAGTGTGGCCACTACCAGATGTCAAAGTCAGGTGTGCTTTAATAGATATTTTTTTCTTACAAGTGGTGATGAAAGTACGTTCAGTTTGTACAGGGTTTGCAAGGTGAGCAGGCAGCGTGGCAGTGAATAATCTACCCTGGAGCCCGGGTAGGTACCGGCAGGGTCAGCAATTGTGTGGCTAGTTCTCTGGGCTCGAGTCTGTGAGGTGAGAGAAGTAGAATAGAATATCTTTA
>JBBJLS010000036.1:783497-796768 GCA_037577275.1 Bryconaethiops microstoma
AAGAATGTGTGTTTGAGACAAACCTATGTGAAGGGCAGGCTCTGCATGTGTGATATTACATTATTCTCTTTTTTTAATTAACTAATTTGCTCTGTATTGATTATAAGTATAATGTAGCTCAATGACAAGTTAAAGGCACTGCTGTTACTGAACATGCTGTACTGACTCAGTATGGACTATAAGCTCATTTAGATGAAATCACCAGCAAAAAAAAGGCTAACTTCTCCTCCTGTGTGGCTTCAGAAACATCATTCCTGTCCAAAACCCCCTCCATACTACCAAACTAATCACCCACCAATGGGCGATGACAAAAATCCAATACATATATCTGAGCCTAACAGAAAACAAACCCAGCAGAGAGCAACATGTGCAAAGAGAGAAAGAGAGAATTAATGGCCTCCTTTCCAGTGTCCTCTTTTTCCAGACAGGTTAATGAGGTTCAGAGGGAAACATTTATGTCAGAGTTTTGCTCATTAAAGACGGGGTGGCCACTGATTTATCCCAGCTCAGAGTGAGCCTGACAAAGCAGGGACACCGAGGACAAGGATAAATCGCTCAGTCAGCACTGATTCTGACCAAGGGCAAGCAGCCACAGCGCCATGAGCCAAAACTGCCATAGCTCCAGGGCCCTGCCAGCGCTTCATTTAAAAACAAAATCAAAGTAATGTTATCTCTTTTTTGGGCAAAATATCTTTACTTTAAGGAATGATGTCGGCTGCTGCTGGCACTGAGCTGGTTTACATTCTCGTTTAGAATTTCATCGCATGTACAGTTATATTGCTCCAGACTTTTAAGACACAGTTAACTGTACTGTAAAGTTGCACTGTCTGATCTTGATGGCCTGAAGTCTATTGAGAAGAACTGGTGTAAGAATTTCATTTTATGTTGTACACTGTGCTTTGTACATATGACAGTAAAATGACTACAATTCAAGAAATGTCTGTTTGGATGAGAGGTGTATGTGTGTGTGTTTAATATATAATTTTTACAGTGAAAAAGGGTGACATTTTTCTTTGAAATGTTATGATCCCGACTCTAACCAGTAAACTAGCAACAATCTACAGTCTGTTCACACTGTTTGCATTGTTCATTGAAAAATAAAAATGCATTGAATTTGAATGATTTGAAATATATTACATAAACCTAAACATAAACACCCCCCACTGAGGAAGGGATGGTTTGTTGAGGAATAGACAGTATTAGTCTTACATCACATATAGCATTTTGAAATTTGGTCACCATCTGGTAAACCCTGGATGTGCTTTAATCTTATTTAGTTTTTTTATTTATAATTATTTGTCAGTAATGACTTCATCCTTACAAGCTAGTATACAGAGTTTTGGATACCACTGACTGTGGTACCTTCACTCCATTATTTTGCTCTTTGGTCTTTGTTTTCACAGTTTTCCTTCAGATTCACAAGGTTCTCCAATTAAGGGGGTCTTTTATCCAGAAAAGCGCATTTTTATAACAGCTTGCAGGTAGAAGCCAATTGTAAGCCAGCTATGTCCTTATTATTTTCCAGCTTTTACTGCACAGGGGGTGAATACTTGTGAGCACTTTTCAGGTAGTAATTTTGGTTGCAGAATTCTTCTAAACAACATCATTTATCCATTTTGAAGGCCATATTTTTAAAGTAAAGTTCAACAGCACAAAATATATGTATCATTTGTAATCCAGACAAATCTGAGGACTTTTAAGGGGGCTGCAGATTTTTGCAAGGCATCTTATCATCTGAAAGGATGATTCATGACACAAAACTAAATTGACATCAAACTAAAATGATTCATTTCACCAAACTAAAATGACCTTAAAGTAGACAAAATTGACATGACATTCTGCTGCATGTCCAACATTGCCTTGTTGTATATGTTATAGAACATGTTTTGTTAGAACATTGTTCATGTCCTAACAAAACCTTGTATCTCTATTTTTGTAATTTTTTTGTCAAAATAAAATACTCTCCAGAAATAGTAATAATAGCAACAGTAGCGGTAATTGTAAACAGTAGTGATAGTAATAGTAATGTTTTAGTGCCCTGATTACCTGTGCTATGTTTTTGCCATCAGATGTCATCTGATGGCAAAATTTCTATTACCCAATGCTGCTTTTCCTCTGCCCTCCCCTCTTTCTCCTCCCCCAACTCACACCTGAGAAGGCAGTCCAATGAACATGGTCATAGAGGTCATATGGATCACGCACCTCACTGAGCTGTCATTTATTACCTGTGTTTTGGATGCTGTGTGACGCATATAGCACTGTAGCTGGTTTGTGTGTGTGTGTGTGTGTGTGTGTGTGTGTGTGTGTGTGTGTGTGTGTGTGCATTTTATTTGTGATTGAAACACAGGAGCCATCAGGCATACAGCCTACTGCAGCATCTTTCTGGATCAATAAATAATCCATTCTTCTGACCTTGAGTGAGATGAGCGTGGAAAATGACAAGATGGCTCCTTGTGAAGAAAGGTCCTGTCTGTGGCCGCCAGTCTGAGGGCTTCAGAGATGAAAGAATAGCGAGTGGATCCATAGCACCGAGTGGCATTAGCTTTGATCTGCCCCCGGAGCTGAAAGCACACTCTCTTCTTTCGACAGTTGCATTCACAGAAAAACTCTAAAAGGCATGATGTAGGCCTGCTAAGAGTCGTGCCCATGATCCGGCTTTTGTTGATGCTAGTATGAAGCATGTTGTGTTCTTACAGGCTGTCTTTACCGTGTATATGGCCAGAATCCACAGGGAATGCTGTGATTCTAATTGTTTAAATCAATTCTAAATGGACTCCTCACTGGGTGGACAATAAGCTAACTGTTTAAACACTAACATTAAACAGCTGCATGTTACTTATTTAGAAGATTTAGAAGAAGTGACCAAGTTTCGTAGCTGCCTGAGGTTTCACAGAGTCATCTGAAGATACTGGAAGTCTAAAGTTACTTTTCCACAGGTTTACAGGAGCCATCCTCTACTTAAACCGTACTGTGATGTACAGAAATTGTAGCATTTGAACCCATAATCGTCTGATCAGGGTCAACACACTGTGACCTGATGGCAGCTGTGGCGGTCACTATCTTTCTTCCTAGAGACCTGCTTTCCTGCATTGTAGAGTTCTGCATTGTAGAGGGTTTTACATTCATGCCCTAAATCTAATTTTAAGGTAAAATTAACAGCTACTTAATTCAAATTAAGGGGTTTGGTGTATTTTCAGGAGTGAAGGTAGGGTTAAGCAGATTTTAAGTACATTGTGTTTTGTAGTGTATGTGGTTCTTCAGGTTCACTCACTTGCAAAAATGGCTCTACAAAGTACTATTGCTTCAAAGGTTCTTCTGGTAACCAAAACTGAGTCTTCTGTGGCATCTTTTTGAAAATGTGCTGGTTGACCACTCAACCTGATCACACTGGTAAATGACCTTGGTCAGCTTAGTCTTCTATCTAGTTTAATAAAGAACTTTTTTAGCTTTAGAAATGAAAACACCATCTCGACTTTTAGACAATTAGGATGTATTGGAATGAAAGTTTCTAAGGAATGTTTAGATACGGCTGCTGTATGGCTGAAAGGCATTTCTTTTATTATTGTGCAAATGGTCAGATGTGTGCATTATGAGAGATGTAAAGTGCACTTCGGCTGTATGATACACATCAGTAGTGATAACGGTGTGGTATATCTCAGCTGGAAAGGGGTGCTGGCTCAGCAGAGATCCTGTACTGGTGATTATTGGGCTTGGTTTTGATTTAAAGCACTTGTGTGCGTTAGAAAATGGCACAGATGGATAGGCTGCCTGGCTGTGAGGTAGGTGGAAGGTAGGGTTGGGGAGGGGGATCCAGCTGGGGGTCTTTGCTCTGGGCAATAACAGTGGCAGTCGAGCCAACAGCTGCCCACAGAGAGAGGAACAGACCCTTCACACCTGCCACCTGTACTGGGGGCTGACCCAGAGCCGTGGGGGCTCACCTGGGCCACAGTGGAGGGGCTAAAGTCTGTAAATATTCAAGCGCAATCCTCTGCAGCGCTACTGCAAGGCTGATGGTTGAAATAACCAGTACTGACATGTCATGGTGTAACACTGGGTGGTGTACCATTACTTAAAGTTTACAATAAGAGTTTCATATGTAAGTATACATATTTAACATGTTTTTTACATTTACATTCAAGCTTTTTTGAAGACACTCTTATCCAGACCTACTTACAAGTGAACCTTGAATCTATGAACCTTGAACTGTAGTGCACATGATGAATTTATGAATAAACACTACTTGAGTTATTTAGGCATTAGTTTCTCCCAAATGTTGAAGAGACCAGAGTGAGTCACTTAATTCTACAATGCAGCCCTTTTAAAAATAACTAAGAAAAACTAAAAAGGTAATAATAACTAAAAGCAAAATACTGAACTATTACTGCACATCTTCTGCTGGATAAACATTCTACTCATCCACTGAATTAAGGACTGAAATAAAAATGAACTCAAATGTCAATGTATAAAAATATCCTAATTTTTTGCCAACAGACTACAGCTGAGAAAGCACTGGCCTAACTGTTAGACTTCCTAAATGCATTGTGCTAACACAAACCCAGCAGTGGAAACCGATGATTAAATTAACATGCAGTACACATGTGGTACAGGCCAACTGCTGCTGACACTGGGACTGAATGTGTGAAATGAGATGATGGGACTATTTGAACAAAACGACAGTTATGAACAAAGAGCTCACAGGTTTGATTCCAGTCCAGCACAGGCCATCCTAAATGTTATTTTAATTCCTCAGCAATGACGAGGCATAAGATACAATCCCAAAAATAGGTCAGATAAATGAAGATGTCATTTATAAATGAGAATGTTATTTAAATCCAATGGCTCTGTTTTATTAGCTGTGATTCCTTTTTTAATGTAAATATCAAATCAATCATCTTCCAAGGTTCATACTTAATCACAACTCTGAAAATCAAAATTTTTCCTTTGTAGTCAATGACCTTTTGTTGTCCACCTACAGTATCTTCATGGCCCACCAGCGAGCTCTGGCAGGTCACCTAGTCCTAAATTTTGCACAGAGTTATGATCGCACAGTGGGCATATGTGAAACTTATATCTTACTGTACACATATGTTATATTAAAGGTGCATAGCAGCCTAAAATCTAGCATTTAATATGTTACTTGATATGAAAACAGCACGTAAAGCACAGTGGAATTACCTGCCGCTGTAACATGTTTAAACTGCAAGCAGCCAAATGGGTAAATGTATTCTGTAGTGCAGCATTGTACTGCTTTGCCTCTTCATTGTATCTATTTTTGTCTTTTTGTCCTGTAGCATGCTTACTACAATATCTAGTATGCATCTTGTGGACAGTTGTGGAATTAAGTAATTCACTCTGGTCTCTTCTACATTCAGGAGAAATTAATGCCCAAATAACTATAGTAGTGTCCATTCATTAATTCATCATATGCACTACAATTCAAGGTTCAAGATTCAAGGCTTAGTTGTAAGTATGTCTGGATAAGAGCATCTTCAGAGTGAAGCTAACTCTACACAGACGGTTTCCACTGTATGATGTAAGTACACATGTTTAAAACAGATACTAAACTAAGAAGTTATATTTTTAATAATGTCCAGACCAATCCCTGAATGCTGAACTTACTAAACCAGACAGCTCAGGGCAGTGTTTAACAGAGCTTGGTTGATGCTAAATTGTTTTTGACATATTTTTTTTCTTCATCACAGCACTATAATAAATTCTTCTAACGGGTTTTTAAGTCATGAGTTCATTATCAGTGCCTCAGATGTCTTTCAGCTCCTTGTGGTCATCTTGAAGAAGGCCCCTGGCCAAGGCTCCTTCATTCCTTAGCAGTATTCAGTTCTAATCCTTTAGATCTTGCTCCAGAGCTGCAAATGTTTTGTGACGTGACGCTGCGGTGTTGATGAATGTCACGTTCCATCTCGCAGGTTTCGCGGCTTGAGCTGCAGCAGATATTAACGCTCAAGCAGATGACCGAGAGCGACGGAGGGCAGGAGGCTTGACAGATTTGTTTGGAATGTCAGGTCTGGTCTACACACATATGTCGGCTTTTAAAAACTTTTTCAAGGCGTTTTAGTCTTTTTTCTACATGCAAATGTCATTTTAGGTCACTGAGAAAGGACCTCTTGGTGAACTCCTTTGAAGGTGATTTTTAGGTTTTCAGCATTAACATGTAGACAGGAAAAAGTGCTTTTTGGCTCATAGCATCAGAATGTACATCATCATCTCTGTTGTTTTATATGATTTTGTGAGATGGGCTGCATCCCAATAGTTGAATAAATCTTGCTTTCCTAACTGATGGCCTTGATTTCGCCTGATCGGTAGCCCAGACCTGACTAGCATGTGGATCCACTAGACCACCAGATCAAAATCAAGGGAAGTGGACAAAACTATTGGATGAAACCATAGACCTCAAACCAATGTTTCTGGATTAAATCGCATATGGTTTGGCATGCACTGGATACTTGATGGTCAGACTATATATTTGAGTGGTCCCTTCAGATTCTACTAAATCTAACCCTAACCTTAAGCCATGGCTCAAACATAATCTTAACCTTAATGCTGTCAACAATTAACTTCTTTTCACCAGATAGTTTGTTAATATGTTTAAAATATCTGTAGATAATCTGAAGGGACCACTTAAATATATAGTGTGATCATCAAGTGTCAAGAGCATGCCAAACCATATGGTGGCTAAATAACTTTGGTGGGAGGTCTGTGGCTGCATTCAAGCAGTTGAGTAAAACTTCCTCTTTTATCCACTTCCCTTGATTTTGGTCTGGCAGTCAAGTGGATCCACATTCTAGTCAGATCTGCTGAAATATTTAGGAGACCATGAACTACAGATCAGGTGAAATCAGGGCCAGCCGATTCTTTAAAAATCACACTGGAAGCAGTTTATGAAAAGTCTGTTTTCAGTGACTTATAGCACCATTTGAAAGACCAAAATACCTTGAAAAAGCTAGTTTAAAAAACACCCATGTGCATGTGGACCAGACCTTAATTTTGATCTGTACATCATGGCCTCCTTTTTATATTGATTGAGCTGACTGGCATGTGGATCCACTGGACTACCAGATCAAAACCAAGGGAAGTGGACAAAAGAGGAAGCTTAACTCGACTATTTGGATGCAGCCACAGACCTACCACCAACATTTCTGGGTTATATTTCTGCCAGTTGTTTTGCTCTTGATGGTGTTGGTCATAATATGCATTTGACTGGTCCCTTCAGATTAGCTACAGAAACTTTAAATGTACAAACAAAGTGGTAAAAGTATGTTAATTGTTGAAAGTACTAGGGTTAAAATAAGGGTTAGATTTAGTAAAGCTATATTTAATAGATATTTAGCTGAATGTTATTTAAATGCAAGGCAGGCATGTACAAAAAATCTGCAAAATGAAATGTTACCAAAATGGATCTACACCACTTTTACAAGTGGTTGTTTTTCTTGAACCACTTTGATTTCAGCCATAATTGTCACGTGTAGGGGTGCTCGGGGTGGTGAGTGAGGCACAGATGCAGGATTCTAGTGATGTTACGAGATGTTACTGCTGCTCGGCTGTAACACGTGACTGCTTCAGGAAGTGGTTCAGATTTTGCCATGTGGTTTGACAGCGATATACCCCCTCAGGTTCCATTCAAAATGTGGGTTTTTGATAGAGAGTTGACAATAACAATTTAGCTGAATTTATATTTGGAATTTACGTTTGTTATTAGTAAATTATATATTTTAATAATAATAATTTAGAACAAAAATGCGTACAAAAACCCATATTGCTGCGACAAAAAGTAAAAAAAAACTGCAGAGAATATTTGCAGTTTCCACGTTATTGTGGAGATTTCCCCGTATTGTGGAGAGTTCGGTTCTCAGAAAAAAATCTGCGTGTGACTGAACCTGAGGGATTACTGTATTCTCTTTTAACCAGCCACCAGAAAAAAGATCTGGATGAAGCCCTCGTCTCCATGATAGTGAAAGATACACAGCCCTTCAGTATTGTGGATGATGTTGGATTCAGGACATTTGTGTTCAAACTGGATCCCATTTATGTTCTCCCTACAAGGCAGGTATGTATGGGTGCATGCATGAAACAAATGAGTACTTTATTGTATGGCTCACAATTTAGCACTATATATTTGTTTCCTTTAGGCTCTGAAGGCCATGGTGGAGGCCAAGTATAAGTCAGCTAAGGAGAAGGCTAAGGCTAAAGTGGAAAAAGTGGCTGCTGTTAGCCTTACTTCTGACATGTGGACATCCATCAACATGGATGCCTACCTGGCTGTAACATACCATTTTGTTGGTGAGAAAACCAGGCTCGGTTGAGTACTGTTGGGAGTGCAGGCATTCCCCCAGTCACACACTGCTGAAAATACAGCTTGTGTGAAAGCCTCCCTGATGAAGGAATGGGGAATCACTAATAAGGTGACATGTATGGTCACTGACGGTGCTCCCAATATGGTTGCCTGTGTGGGAGAGCATCATATTTGCATTGCACACACACTGAATCTGATTGTGAAGAAGACGCTTGACCAGCACCCTGTGCTCTCTGGCATCCGGGCCAAAGCAAGGAAGCTGGTTGGCTACTTTAGAAGCAGCACCACTGCTAAGGTATGCTCTTTCCCTTTATTCCAATTTATAATAACGCTAATAGTTTGTCTGTGTTCGTACTGCAGTGATTTATTGGCCTACTCATCTGTATCTTTAAAGGAGAAGCTTACACAAGTGCAGTTTCATCTGGGGATGGAAAAAATTAAGCTAATGCAAGAAGTGGAGACCAGATGGAACAGCATATAGCTGGGCTACAACATGACATCCCCTTCTTAACATCGGATGAGTTCAAGATTGTTGGACGGTGCCTTTCTAAGCTGTCTCCATTCTACGATGCCACTGTAGAACTGTCAGCAGAGGAAAATGTGTCTGCCTCCAAAGTTGTCCCCCTCATGAAAATGCTGGAGCAAACCCTTCAGGAGGAAGTAACAACGCCATTACCTGCAGTTGCATTGGGAGACCAGCTCATCAGGCAACTCCTGATTTGCAGTCCATGAGCATCATGTCCCTTGCTACACTCCTGGACCCCCGATTTAAAGCAATAGGATTTTTCAGCCAAACAAAAGCCACTGAAGCAATAAAGCGACTGACTTCCGAGTGTGCCACCGTTATATGGTCAATACAAAGCAGAGAGGAAATCCCCCAGGCTTCCACCTCTCATGATGTCACTGGAGGGAATCTATTATTTTACATTTTGAGATCAATTTTTCCTATTAGAACACTTACTAACATGATCTGTGGTTTCCTCTTAGGTAGCAAACTGTGGCATTGTTTAGACAGCAGCGTCATGGAGGCACGGAAGACTAAAATGTAACAGCAGATGTCATTGTGGAGGTCCAGTGCTACCTTTCAGAGCCAAATATAAGCAGGCTGCAAGACCCTCTGGAGTACTGGGAGAGGCAAAAATTACAGTTCACCAATTTATATAATCTTGCTCTTGCGTTTTTGTACACGCCGGCATCTTCTGTACCATGTGAAAGGGTGTTTTCAAAGGCCGGAGAGGTTGTGTCAAAAAAAAGGAATGGCTTATAACCAAAACTGTTGAGAAACTTATTTCTGAATAAAAATAAATAAAATCTCCCCTGTTCTGTACATCATTGTCCAGGTTCCACAAGTACTTTCACTGTCCTCTGCCTGCTTAAGGCCATGCCATTTTCCTGAAGTGACAGAAAAACATTACACAACCTGCCATGTAATATGATATTACCATTTTGTGAAAATGTACACACACAGAATACACTCAAACAATATTTTATTATACACATGATAATTCATGTGAAGAAATGATTTGGTCATACATTTTTTGTAATTGATTATACACCTGGCCAGTAGGTGGTTTCATGTGCAAATGAAGCTTCGAGAGATGAACCCTTTCTTGAACTAATTGGCTGAAGTAGTTCGATGCCTCATGAGGCTTCATCTCACTATCACTACAGAATTCCCTTTGTAGGGTTTTTATTAGGAAATCACACAAGGACAGGGAGAGTGCAGGTATCCATGAGGACGCATGAGGGTGGACTGACAACTGAATACGAACCTCTTGGAACTTAAATACACAAAAGACTCTGACATAAACCAATCATCGAAGACCATTACTTAACTAAAACACCAAACAGCTGACAAAACATGACACTAGACACAAACACACTTCCTTTCATAATAAAAGACCTATTTACAAACTTAAACTAATAGTGGCCTCTGGCGGCCACTGACAAGGGAGGTCAGGATAATCTTCTCTTTTGAAAGTCGACACTCTAAAGTGTGTTGCCCAAGTTTAAGAATCACTCCCACTGGAGTAGATCAAGAGAAGAAAATGTTTATGGAAAAAATAAGTTGATAAAGTACGCTGACTGTGGTAAATGGACAATTAAAACACAATGGAAACGTAGATACAAAACTTAATTAATTTTCTGCATTGATTTCTTCCAATTACACATGAGCATACTCAACAAACACATACTCAACAAACACTTATACAAGCCTGGTAACTACTGAGATTATTTTTTTAATGTACTTTAAGACAATAGGATGTATAATACAAATTCAAAATGATACTTTTATAATAAAAGGTAATATGTTTATAGTCCCCTGCATGTACATCTCCAACATTAACGTAAAATACATGTTAGGACTAAACCTTCTAAGAATTCTAGGAATTAATCTTCAAACAATGTCTCAAGCATCATTTCAGAGCAGCAGAAATTGGATGCAATAGCTTTCAGTGGCTTTTAGAGCCATTACACATCTGGGATTTCACTTTTCAAAGCAAGCATAAAGTATGTTCTGAATCTTTGCGTAAGAACCACCAGCACTAGAACATTAAAATGTATGAAACCTGCGCATGCACAGCTCTAATACAATAAGAAATGATAGAGCCCTTCTGCACATTTACATAAAGAAATTCCCTCATATAGATATATATGCTAAACAGTTTGTCTTTATAAGTCCCCTATAGCCTGAAACATTTCATATTAATGTCTTTTTTCTTTAGAATTGAATTCCCACATTACAAGTGACCTCACATTAGTGGAAATTGTTCCTTCCATTAAGATGCAATAGGATAAGCCATCAGTTCCTACTGGCCATGATGGTCAATGAACATGGCTATGCTAGAAGAAAATCTAACCAAAGTACGAATTGAATTTTGAATTTGTTTTACTATGTTTCTAATTGTATTTCCATTAGTATTAATAATAATTAACTTATTTAGACTTTCTGATATCAAGAAAGTGTATATTAAAACCTAAAACATGCCAACGCATTAAGAAAAATAAGGTCAGTTACTGTCTCTATTATTATTTTTAGTAGTAGTGGTAGTAGTTGTAGTAGTAGTAGTAGTAGTAGTAGTTGTATTTTTATTTTTATTGCTGTTGTCATGTTTTTATATTTTAATGCTTTAATTTGGCGGAAAATGGTTGAAAAGGCTTACTTATTAACTACAAAAAATGATTCAATTACCTCTAATGTGTTCATGGCTTAAAGTTAGTGATTATTTGCATTATTTAAAGTAATTGTCATAAATAATTTAATCATTATTATATACAATTTAAAAACTGCTGTAAAACTAATCTGTTCTGTAGTGACTAATTCTTGCCTGCAGAGTGACATCTGGGTCGGCACCCATCTACTTTAACGTTCAGGCATATGTTCCTATTCGCTCCCTTTGTTTCTCCAAGGAATATCATCTGGCTCTGCCATCCCTACACAAGGCAAACCCACTCTGGTAGAATGAGATTCCAAAAGTGAACAGAGCAGCAGAATCCCTCTCTAGCTTCAAAAACCTCCTGAAGACTCATCGGTTCAGAGAGCACCTCCTCTCCAGATGTCTTTACCTCTCCAGTCTATCCTAAATCACACCTGCTCTTTTATCTGAATAAGCTACATCTTCTTACACTGCTCCCTACTTAAAGTTTTAGCACTTATAACTCTTTTCTGGTTCTCACATTGTGTGTGTTTCCTCGAATTGTAAGTCACTTTGGATAAAAGCTCTGATTTCTCTGCTCAAACTCACCTGGTTCAGGTCAACTGCCATGTGAGTTTGTTGTTGTCTCGATTTTTGTAAAGTGACCATTTTGTCATATGTGAACACAGCACAGCACAAAGTGTGAACAGTGTGAAATACTTTCTCTGCCTTTAACCCATTCATCCAGTGAAGCAGCGGGCAGCCAGGAGAGCAGTGTGTGGGGACGTGACCTTACTCAAGGGTACCTCAGTGGTGCCACTAGCAGTCCTGGGAATTGAACCCACAACCTTCTGATTGCAGGGGCGATGCCCAAACCACTAGGCCACCATGATGCCCTTATGCCCGGCCTAATCCCCGCCCTATCATTATCATCATCTCCTGTGTCTTGTCTTTGCCTCTTCTCTTGTCCAGGTGTTCTGTATTCCCCCTTATTGTGAGCATCATTAGTATGTGTTTCAGTCTGTTTGTGGAATCTCTGTGTATATTACTAGATACTTGCCCTGCCCTGTTCATGTCTTCCTTTGTTGTTTCTATTTTGAACTTTAATATATGTTCATGTTTTGTTTCTTGTGTTATGACAATATAACAATATAGGTTGGATGGGTTGCTGTAAGCATGCAAAGTCTTTATCCTTTTTTTTGGGGGGGGGGAGGTATAATCCAAGTTAGTGTCTCCATAATGGAGCCTTTCAAATTATTCTGAATTATTTTATATTATTATTATTATTATTATTATTACTAGTATTATAATTATTTTACATTTTTTATGTTTTAATTGTGCATCAATAATTGTGAAATTCCTCACTTTTTATTAACTGGAATCAATTTTTCAATTACTAATATATTCATTAATGGTTATTCATTTTTTACATTCTTTTAAATAATTATCATGAATAATGAAATCATTATCATAAATAATTCAGTAACTGCTGTAAGATGAAACTGCGCATTCTGTTGTTTGGAGGCTGAAGGGTGGGCACACACACTGACCCAAAGATTTTAGACCAGGGCTCCCCAAGTCTGGTATTGGAGAGCCAGTGTCCAGCAGAGTGTGGTGATTTCTTTGCTCAAACACATCCAGTTCACGTGTTAACTGCCAGGTTTAGCGAATGTGTTTGAGGAGGGGAACCACTAAACTGTTCAAGACTGGAGTGATGGAGGTTTAAATTGTGATGTTGCAGTACTGCCACACCGCCCACCCTCACAGCTGGAGACGTTAGAAGATGTGAAGTGGATGACGGGAGGGGGGAGAGGGGGGGATAGGGG
>JBBJLS010000036.1:823151-839187 GCA_037577275.1 Bryconaethiops microstoma
TGTAGATGTATGATGGTGTGTGTGAAGGTGTGTAGATGTATGATGGTGTGTGTGAAGGTGTGTAGATGTACAATGGTGTATGATGGTGTGTATGAAGGTGAGTAGATGTATGATGGTGTGTATGAAGGTGTGTAGATGTATGATGCTGTATGTGAAGGTGTGAATAATGCAATGGTGCTACGTTAACAGAACCGGATGACTTTGTCTCTGGAAATCGTTCTTTTAATGTGTCTGGAGAAAAATCCAAAGAAGACTCAGCATACCGGTGTCCCACAGGTGTTTCTTTGGTTCTCCAAAATCATACCAGGCATAATGTAATATTAAAAACTTTCAATTACAGCTAAATAGCAAACAGTGATTAGGCTATCACAGATAGCTGCCATTTTCCAGACAGTGCTTAGCTAAAGAGAGATAAAATAATCAATATTTTAGGAAAGATCAGCATCAGTCACAGTTTCTAAATCCTTAAATACCAAAATGCATTTTACTTTGGCAGATGCTCTCAGCTGGAATAGCATGTTCTCAAACTACAGTTGCCTTCTTGCCAAATTTAAAAGATGCTGGCAAGAACATTTGGCTGTGTATGTTATACGATAGCAGCCTCAAATCATTAGCTGCAGCTTTCATAAAGTCAAGCTGACCAAATACAATTACTTCCATCTTCTCATCTGACAGAAGATATTTGGCATTAAGCATTTAATACCCCTAAAGAGCCATTATCACCAGGTTTCAGGAGAGATGTGTACCATCTCTGTACCAGTGGTACAAGATGTTGTATTCATGAAGGACTGTCTTAAGGGGAAACATATACACTGAGAACAACATAAGACCTAGAACAGAGCCCTGAGAGTAAAAGCAGCCATTACGTGTATAGTGACGATGTGATAAAAGACGAGTCAAATGCCCCTGCAATTTTTTAGTTGCAATTAGCCATATTGTTCTATTCAAATAAATGTGTTCAAAACAAGATAGAAATACAAAACTTAATACTATCAAAATCAAATGCTATTGATATTATGCATGGATGGCACAAAAGCCGAGCTGTGGTAGGGAAAGTAAAGACATAATGTGGGATTATTACCTAAGAAATGTGGCCAGTGTTGGATAAAGCATGCTTTAGTGGAATGTTCATCTCATTTTATAGCTCATAAGGCTGATTTTATTTACAAATACAGTAAACCCCCACTTTCACGCGGATCTTTCCTGAGAACCGAACTAATAATTGTTCGCTGAAACCCCCGAACTAACGCAGAAACTGCAAATATCCTCCACTTTTGTGGAAAAACCTTTGTGACGTCTTGTCCTCGTGCTGGGTTGCTAAGCCCAGACGTCACAGCTTTTTTCGTGGCAATATATACATTTTCATACATTTAAATGAATTTATTACTGTATTTACCCTGCTTATACCAAAGAAAACGACAGTGAAAACCAAAAATGTGTATGCATGAATTACAGTACAGTCTATGCAGGAGTAATTTTGGTATTTTACATTCTAGCACTGCAGGGGTTCAGTGTAAATTGTACAGTACAAATACAGGTTTACCTTTACATTTTCTTTCAGGGTAATGTATTAAGCTGAGTTTAAAATGAAATTAAACTGTTTTGGGAGCATATTTTGGGGGCATATTTAGGGTTTACACTATAAAAATAGGCATTTTTAGGCTTTTTTTTTACCACATCACATCAACGCGTTTTTTCACTATACGCGGGTGCTCTAGGAATGTTTACTGTAGTCTATTGCTACTGTTGTTACTGTCATGTTAAAGGAATTATTTGTCTACTCGACTCTCAAGCCATATTTCCTGCTTTAAAGACAAAAAAATTCTGATTATGCATCCTGAAAGTGAAAGCAAATTTTGAAATGACAGCAAGTGCTTGGTGGTGTATACATAGGGGATGGGCTGTTTTTGGTTCATTTCTGAATTACCCCTTAAGAAAACATGGTATGGTTGTGTAATAACTTGTAACAATATCTTGTTACCTGGTCAACGGCCACTAGAGGTCGCCATGTGGTACTTGTATTTTGACGTGGGTGTGGGTGTTCCCCAGCCGTCTTATCAGTAAGGGTTCACAGTTATAATGTAATAAATGGGGTTAGTTTTCATTGGTTCCTGTCTGTGTTTGAGCTTGTATTTAAGTGTTCCTTTGTACCTGGTTTGGTGTCGGTCAGCTGGCTTCTTAGTCTGATTCTCTGTTTTAAGTTAAAACGTATCCTGTCTCCTGAGACTGGTTTTGTTTGTGTTTAGGCCCTCGTGCCTTTTTTCTGTTAAATAAAAATGAAGTAAAAGTATGGAAGTCTGCGTCTGCGCCTCCCTTCACTGACTGGAGACAAGCTATGATATGACATAACTACTCATTTTGAAAGTTTCAGCTGCAAACTGATGCCTTTCAGCTGGAAACTGATATTTTAAAAAACGGCTGTAGGCTGGATAGATTGATTTATGTAAATGTGCTGTACAAAAGACAACTAGTTTAAAACAGGCTGTTTTTTCAAACTTTTCAAACTTTTATCTCACAAAAAGGGAGGACTCACAATATGGGCCCTTTAATGCAGACTGTTTTGCCCCTTATATCTGGCAAGTAAAGAGCTTGTACTGAGCCCCCCATTATTTATGTGCTCTAGTTCAACCAGTGTCTAAAAATGGCCTGGTTGGATTTTGTAGTGAGGGGTGAAAACTGATGAGGGTGAGATGCTGCCCTAAGAATATCCCACAAAGTATTTACATTTTTTTCAGAGCCAGTTTTAAGCCCAAGTGGTCCCCAATGGTCCCAGACAGGGCAACCCAGTGCTTTTCAATTTAGCATTTTCTCAGCTCTTACACACCAGAGCTCCACTCATCAGATTCTTAAACCCTCCCTGAGCTGAGTAAAGCATGGTCAAGCAGGACAATCATCAAAAAAGTGCAGCGCATGATGTTTCTGCCTTAATAACACTATGATGGTGCTTCTTCACTGACTTTCTCATTATGGAGCCTGCTATGTGTCAAGAGAAGCAGTGTGTAATAAAGTTTGGAGATCACAGGAATTTAATACTAGTTAATTACAGTTTTTGCTATAATTACAATTAAAGACACAGATTTTAAAATCTCATGCCATTTTCTGAGCAGTGGATTCTGAAGGCTAGATTAGTTCGATAAGATGGCAAGCCTTGGATCCTGCATAACCTTTGTGATTCAAATAATTCTGCCTTAGTTTTTCTCCATGGGGGTCAAAGATTGTTCATTTATCTGGATTTATGTGGCTTGTGAGTGGGAAACCAATTAATTTCTAAAGTAGCTCTGACATCAAGAGTTTTGTGGCAATTACGTGGAATGTACAACAGCGAAAAAATAAGATACTTTCCATTTCTTTTTCTTCTCTTGGATGCTGGAGATAACTGATAACAGCAGCTCTGTAATTAGCATGTGTTTGTGAGTCCATTGGCTGGGGGAGATGTGCGTAGTTCTAATTGGAGTGTGAGAGAGAGAGGGTAGAGCTGTTTCTAGAGCTAATCTGAGGAAGTTACATCTCCTGCTAAACGACTGTTACTCAGCAACTTTGGCTTCTGTTGCAGCAGAGGGTGGGATAGTAATAACTGTTTATAGTTATTAGGTTGTGACATTATGACTAATAAGTGGGGACGTCACCACTTAGCTGCTGCTAATAAGACCTTATTATTACGATATGGAAAGATTCGTGCAAATTTCTGCTCAGAATTAGCAAGCTAGCGTCATTGTTCCACAATAAAGCAATTACTGCCCAGATGCTGTGAACACACAAGCATTAAGAAATGGCCTTTGGAGCACCAATACAGACTTGTGCTCACCAAAAACTTTTCAGACAGGTCCAAAAATACACACCATATTACTGAATCCTGTGTCGAAGCTAAGCACTTTTAATTCACAGCATCTTTGACAGCCATTTTCATGGCACTGAAGCTGTGAAGCTCTGGGAATCGCATCATGCTTTGAGAAAGAGCAACACAAACAGTTTAGTGAAAAGTTGTTTTCACAGTATCTTTGGATATTGGCTAAAAGTGGGTCTGTAATCTTACAAATTCCATCGGCACCACTTAGGAACCCTTATTTTTTTTATCAATGAGGAGGTCAGGCAGATTTACGGATGGATAGAGGAAGGATGGACAGATGGATGAATGGATTATGGGTAGATGAATGAATGGGTGGATGGGTAGGTGGACAGATGGATATATATATACATAAAGATATATAAAGGTGGATGGAAGAATGCATTGATGTATGGACAGACAGACAGAGGGACAGACAGATAGGCAGGCAGATAGATAGATACCACATGACAAGTTGGTGGTCATTGTTTTCTCTGTTGACACAGACCAAACAAACTTACAATGCATACAGGAGCCACAAAACACATACATTTTGTTCTCCTAAAGAACCTTTCAATTGACATATCTTTAGAGAACCATGTTTGTGAATGCAAAGAACCGTTTTTAAGTTTAAAGAACCTCCAAATAGTTTAAGGGTTCTAGGACATTAGTGAAGAACATTTGCATTTTGTGAAGGTATTTTACGCTTTTATAAGGTTCTTTATTGTCATATATCTCATGGTTCTCTAGGGAACTCAAATAGTTCTCTATGAAATCGTTTGAAAACTTTTTGTGGAGGTAATAGAGCTTTGAAGGTTTTCATCAGAAGGACTTCAATAAGCATGCATGATAACTGGATAACACTTTAAGTATATGCCATACGGTTTCAAGTGTATAATTGTGTTGGTCTGCTACATACAGCCAAAACAGCTCTAACCCATCAGATCATGGGCCCCCCAAGATATCTGAAGGTGTTCTGTGGTATCAGGCTCTGATATATTAGCAGCAGGTCCATAACCTCCTGTAATTTGGAAAGTGGTGCCTCTATGGATTGGGCTAGTTTGTCAAGCACCCAAGGTTTTCCAGCAGAACATTGCAAAGAGCATCAAACTGCCACCACCGCCTTGTCTTCTTCCCATAGAGCATCCTGGTTCATCTCTTCACCAGGTAACCAACACACACACACACACACACACACACACACACACACACACACACACATACACACACACACACACACCTGGTCATCCATGCAAAAAAGATTAATCAGACCATCATCTTCTTCCATTGCTTCAGGGTCCAGTTATGATGCTCCCATTGTAGGTACTTTTAGATGTGAACAGGGGTCTGCATGGGCACTCTGACTCGTCTGCAGCTTTCCCCATACGCAGCAGTATGTGCTACAGTAACTCTTCAGTAGGATTGTATCATATGAGTAGGCTAGCGCACCTCAGTGAGTGTTTGGTCGTTCTACACCTTCTCAATTTCTGAAATCTATTTGTCATTTTTAAAACCCATATTGGCGTTGCATTAAGAGCCTCAGTTCCGGTGAATTCACTCAACGTAGCATCTGTGCTGGATCAAATGCAAAATTTCCACCAACCTCTGTTGCGTGGCAATAAAGAATTCCATCTAATCTAATTAACAGCTCCGCACTTTGGTATTTGAACCATGCAGAGAACGCTTGGGCCGTGCTCCTCCTGTGTCAGGGGTAACTGTGAGTTTGTGCACCAATAGCTGCAATTACTGAGGAGAATCTTACCGCCACAAGGGTACTGAAAACTTCCTTCGGAGGAGAACGGAGAATTAATTTGCCTCATTCTTTAATGCAAAATCGCAGGCCCGCTTTAACCAACCAATTCCCTTTCTCATCAGTTCAGCCGAGTTCAGCCCAGGACGCAGAAAATCCAGCACAGAGAGAGGGATAGAGAGAGAGAGCGAGAGAGAGAGAGAGAGGGAGAGCTAATATGAAAGTCAAGGCCTCCCTATACTCAAGCTCATTCATTAACAAGTGCCTAGCTTTTGGGCTTACTTCAACATCTGAAGTAATTACAATAATGGAATGAACTTTATCAAATGCCCTCTCTGTTATTTTACCAGGATTTATTGGGCTGAATGATGTAGATTTGCTCAGCAAAATTTACATTATTCAGAGCGGCCTCAAACGCAAGCATTCCTTTAAAGACTATAAGGGATTTTAGGTCCAAATTCCATAACCACATTCAATGAAAACATTTTGTAGAGCATACACTCCTGCCATATTTGTTTTGTAGCACAATGCATCACTGTTGACCAGATTCCAATAGTGGCCCTTTTAAACAAAGTGTTCCCTAATTCATTGCTTATGAGATATTAAATTCGGAACACTAATCTTGCATATCTGAGCTACAGTGCCTTGCAAAGATATTCACATCTCTTGGCAATCTCTCTATTTTGTTACCTTACAACCTGGAATTTAAATGTATTTTCAATTAGATTTTAAGTGATGGACCTAGGAAACAAACTACAGATTAATTAAGTAAATGAGGAACTTAAAGTAAGGGCTACCATTAAGCAAGTGACAGCATATAGCCTGAGGAACTTTCCACACAGAGACAAAGTTGTGAGAAGTACAGATCAGGTTTGGGTTATAAAAAAACATATCACAAACCCTGAATATCCCAAGTAGCACCATTAAATCCATTATTAGAAAATGGAAAGACCATAGCAAACCTGCCAAGAGAGGACCAGGAAAAAACTCACAGACCAGGAATGGAGGGCATTAATCAGAGCAAAGAACAAGAGGCCAAAGATAACCCTGAAGAAGCCGGGCGGCTCTACTGCAGAGAGGTATCTGTCCGTAGGACCACTATAAGCCCCACACTGCACAGACCTGGGCTTCCTGGAAGAGTGGCCAAGAAAATAAGGCAGACCATTTGAAATTTGCCAGAAGATGTATTGCAGATTCCCCAAACATGTGGAGGAAGGTGCTGTGGTCAGAAGAGACTGAAATAGAACCTTTTCACAATCAAGGACAACACTATGTCTGGCACAAACCTAACACCTCTTACCATGCTGAGAACAGCATCCCCACAGTGAAGCATCATGCAGTGGGGCAGCATTACGCGGTGGGGATGCTTTTCATCGACAGGGACTGGGAAACTGGTCAGAACTGAAGGAAAGATGGATGGCGCAAAATATAGAGAAATTATTGAGGGGAATCTATTTGACTCTTCCAGAGATTTGAGACTGGGATGGAGGTTCATCTTCCAGAAGGACAACAACCCTACTTATACAATAGTCTTACTATGTGCAATATCACTACTTATATCACTATAATATACTCTCAACTATAATTGACTCTCTATAGAGAGCAACTCCAAACCGCTATTTGTGTTACTAGTAAACTACTTCAGCACCAATTATATTTATTTATTTATCTATAGTAATAGTAGTTTTCTTACTGACCTTACTGACCATACCATTTCTTTTTCACAGTATTTACTGGGTAGTTTTGTTTTGACTTTATATGTTACATTGTTCTTGTATTTGTGTGTCCCTGCAGTCATAAGATAAGCAATTTTGTTTGGCATCAATAAAGTTTTCTGATTCTGATACTGATTCTTATCCACAGGAGAAGTTTCTAATAAAAGGCCAGTGATTGTGTATACAGTGAGAAATGAGTGATGGTCATTTAACTGAAGTTGGACTAAGCAGCTTAACTGCTACACACTTAAAACTTAATATCTTTTTTGGAGCATCTCTGAGCACTTTGATTCAGATACAGTGAGGGAGGTAGAGAGGGCTGAATGTTGATGATAATTAGAGTCTGCAATTGTGTTCACGGCATCCGGCGCTCAAATATATTATCGGACCTGTGTGTGAGGGCTGCTTGCCTTATTGAACAAATTATTTTAGAATACTTTATTATTGCTGTGCTGTAGACAATCTGGGTGCGCAACGGGACTCCGACATGTCCAATTTATTCAGGAAGCGCCAGTGTGTGATACTGACCTGACAGTTCAATCAAACAAACCGTAATAGTCCCTAAAAATCTAGTTTATCCATGTCTGTGCCCAAAGGCTGAATCTCACAAGACACCTGCTACCCCAGAAAAGATGACTTCTATTAGGAGGACGAGAGACCCCAGTGTACCCGAGATTTGTATCAAAGATTACTTTTTTGCACGTGTGCAGTGGCATCGTAGCCTGGAGACCACTATTTCTGCTGCCGTTTGTCATCTTTTAGTCCCGAGAAGCTTTTCAGGGGCTGTGGTGTTCACAAGGCTGTGCTTTACGTATCAGTCTCCAGCTATTGCACTGGATACGGAAGATATTTGACTGCATATTGCCATTTTGCATTTTGAGCATACATTCAAAGATATGAATCATGTAGGTTGAATGACCTACCAACTGAAAGAGTACTGTGAGCCAGAAAAGAAGTGCTCACATGTAATAATGCAACACATGTAATAATGCACAATGATGCCTTTTTTCTTGACAAAAAGAAAGGTACTTCATCACCCCAGTGAGGTATGGTGGTGGATGTTTCTTAAAGGGACATTTGTTTTCTAAAGGCCTTAGACTACTTGTTGAAACAGTGTTGTTATAGAGTCAATTAATTACCAGCCGGTATTAAATCAGACCTGACTGCCTCTATCAGGAAGCTTAAACCGGAGTGTGGTCAGATCTTCCAACAGGACAATCGTTCAAAATACACCTCAATGCAAAACTGGTTCACAGGCCACAGAATGTAAGTTTTTTCATTGCAGTCCCAGTCTCCCGACCTAAATCCTTTTAAAAGCCTGTGGAGGAGAGTTCAGAAGCACGGACTTCAGAATTTGAAGGATCTGGAGAGATTGTGTTTGGTAGAATAATCTCAGATCTCCTGTCATGTATTCTTCAATTATTCTTATAATTATTCTTATTATTATTCTTATTCTTATTATTATTATTCTTCATCTTCTTCTTCTTCTTCTTCTTCTTCTTCTTATTATTATTATTATTATTATTATTATTATTATTATATTTTGACAGAAATATCACATTTACCAATGCCGCTACAATTTTTAGAAGGTGCTGAAAGTACAAATGTTTAAAGCAAATTCCTGAATTTAAAAGGCAATAACAGCAGATAACAAGCAGATACTTTGACTGTTTAATTGTATTTGTTTTTCAGGTAGTGTAGAATTAATTGTCAATTTTCACTTTTATATTTTCTATTATATGTCATATGGGCTGCCAATATTTGTGGAGGGTGCTCATTTTTAAAGCAAACTTTTGAATATAATAAACTATTCCAACATAATAACACACAGATAATCTGACTGTTTAATTGTATTCTTTTTTCAGACCACATAGAAGGGCTGGACTGTGAATCCGTTTATCCTAAAAAGAGCTCTAAAGGAGATTACATGGAGGAAAAGCATAATAATGTGTGACTCAGGGGTCAAAATTCATCTAAATTGAATCTTCTCAGGCACTGGGCACTATGACACAAACGGAGGGCAGGATGAATGAGCTTGAATCACAATAGCCATTGATTGGATTTCTCGAGTCAGTGGAGGTCAGTAGATAAATCAACACGAAACTTCATGTTGCTCCAAAGACACTTTCATTACACGCACCTTGAACACACACGCACACGCACACACACACAGCAGACGTAACTCATAAAAAAATCTGCATTTTACGTGTCCCATAAAATCTTTGTAAACACTTTCAGATGTGAAACTGTATCGACAGGAACATGGCGGCAAGCACATTTCAATGAAATTAATGTAATGATCATGTTCACATGCAGTGTTATAACACATTTAAATGGAGCCTCTTCACTATAGACTTGCCACCGCAGCCCCAGATCACAGCGCTGCCCCTCAACACCTGCCATCACGCCCAGCTCGGGGTGCAATCTGAAGTGGGAGACAAATAACTGTTGTTGTCTTGGGGGATTATTACCTGTCTCGAAAGCCATCTCTTTGCTTGTATTTTGGGCGGAGACTGATAGCACATCTGGGGTCGCACCCCGATTAGACTTCTTAGGCTCTCTTGCACTGCGCGACATGCTGTTATCTACTAAAACGGACAGGCTAAGTGGCTGCCGCCATCGCTGTTTAGACTGGGCAGTGTACTCCAGTCCAGATTTATAGACAGAGGTGAGCTATATAGTGTCAGAAACCACACATGCAATGGGACTTTTCTGTAGGTATACAGAAACTGTGCTGTACCTGAACTGTACTGAATGGTACAGAGGTGGTAGAGTTATTATGGCTTTTTATTTTTCATAGTCTTGTTTCACTATGAAAACTATATTTTTCTGACTATACTTTTCTTGCCATTGTATAACCATGTGATGCAAACCTATCCAAGCTAACTTGTTAGTGATGGCTTAGTACAGCTTTGTGTTCCTCATTGTGTTCGAAAACTTTATCTTCAGCCCAAAGACAGTAGCGCTTGTACCATGTCCACTTCCAAAGTGTTCATTTGTATCTCCATTGTTGTTTTTCTTGCACAGAAAAAACAATGTTCTGTGTCCAAGTCCGCTTATTGTCATGGCAACATTGTAATGTGCCGGGGAAAAGTGCAACAAGTCTGTTAAAGATTACTCAAGGGTAAAAACATGATGATTTAGACATATGATTCCGCTACTAGCTTACAATGCTTACTAGCTACATTAACCTCATATAGCAAAGCTAGGACACCAAAAATATCTTTGCTAGTTGATGGCATTTGGAATGAGGGGATTCATTTTAAGAAAACTTAACTTTAAGCAAAGTTAAGTTTTCATAATTCTTTACTCTTTCTAAATGTATTTAATCAGTCAAACATGGAGCCCAAATTTAACATTGCTAGCAAACACCAGAATTTAATGCTCACTCATGGTCTCAGTAAATACATCCCCCAAAAATGATTCTGCTATGAAGTTTTCCACTACTATGAATGGTATGGTATGTGGTATGACGTACTGAGTGTTTTATATACATCATTTGGAAAATACTATGAATTATTCATGATCTACTTAAAATTATGCAATAACAGTTTATTCTGTAATTATTTAGTACCTTTTATGCACTATTCAACAACTGATATCAATTATTATTAATTATTCAAGATCTAATATGATTTATTCAGTGTTTATTGTGATTTTTTAATAACTATATAAACAATTCTGTATATATTAAGAATACTAAGAATTAATTATTATCTGCTATGAATTAGTAACTATTACACATTATTCAGTAACTATTAGGAGTTATTCAGGATCTAATAATAAGTAACAATTATGAATGATTTAGTGCCTACTATTAATTATTCAGTATATATTATGAACTATTCAGTAATTATTATTAATTACTCAGGATGTAATATGAATTGCTCAGTGACAGTTATGAATGATTTAGTATCTATTATGAATTATTCATGATCCAAAATGAATTATTCAGGTGATGAAGTTTTTTGTGATTTTTATGAATTATGAATTGCTCAGAATTACTGAGCTTTAGAGGTTGAAGAGCATGTTTTTATCTGCATCTTGTCCTCCAGTCTGACACACTGCAGTGTGTGAGATTCAGCTTCCGCGGCCTGGCCAGGTGTGTAGACGCGCTCTGCTTCCAGATGAAGGGAACGGAGGAGCGTCCCGCTGAGCAGCGTGTCCTCGGCTCCCTCCAGTCACGCATCCAGGATAACATGGGACGTCTCTGAAGTTTAACACACCCCGCTCCGCAGAGACTCTGTGATGTGTATGACCTCCTCCCACAGCACCCGCAGGAGGCTGTGTTTCACTAATAGCGTCTCAGCAGGTGCGCCTCAGATCCACTCAGGCAGGAGGAGCTCATTTTTAGGCTTTCATGTCTGTCTCTCTGCCTCTGCGGCCTGGAGAGTGTATCACACCCAACTTCAAACTCTGGGAATCTCCCAACAAAGGAACGATCAAGCAAGTAAAGGCTACGTTTGGCTATCAGTATAGAAATCCATCTGTGTCAGTACATCTCACTGACTTATGCCAGTGGTGGTCAGCCTTACCTTTCAGGCCTCAAGAAGCAGGGGAGGTCAGGTGGAGGTTCAAAAGCTGAAGCTTTTCAGGCCACAGCCTTCATCCAGTCACTGCAGGCAAAGTCTGATTTTCTAAAAGGTCATTCAATTTTCAATCTATGTTTCTCTGGGGTTTGTGTGTGTGTGTGTGTGTGTGTGTGTGTGTGTGTGTGTGTGTGTGTGTTTGGCACGTGCACATCTCCCTCCACTTCTTTATTAGAATAAACAGACAATGGCTAGCAAACCGCCACGACTCGCGCATTGTGTGCATTAATTTGTATGTTGTTTTGTTTACTGCCTAAAGCACTCCATATTTGTCTTCCTGGTGGATCATGAATTATTCAGCATCTCCTTCTCCTGAAATTGATGATCTTTAACTTTGTCGACTTTCATCCATATGCATATATATTCATTTATCTATTCCCCGTTCCATTACCCGCAGGAATAAAGTATCTGAGGGGGTCGCCAGTATGTCAGCAGGAATGTTTAGTGCCATATTACCTGACACAGGGCTTTCTGTCTCCTGCTGAAATTTCTGAATTAAATTCAGCCACACTCTGAAGGACTGGAGTTATTTAGGCTGGGGTAAATGCTTTGGGAAAAGGGCATGCTGAATACCAGAACCGCTGATGATGTTGCAATACATTCCCACAAACAAGCTGACCACCACAAACACACAGCTTTTATATTCACGCATGGGTGAACAGGTATTATTCCAGACAAGCTGTCTGAAAGGACAATGCTCACACACGCAATATGAAATAGGTAAATATATACATACTTATATACATACACCAAGATCAGCTCTAATATAAACACCACCTGCCTACTATTTCTGGACCCAATCAACAGCTTGAACCCTTTGCATGTTCCTCAAACGGTTCCTGAACAGTGTTTGCAGTGTGGCAGGACACATCATCCTGCTGAATGAGGACATGTCAGTGTAACATCCAGATGAACAAAGCACCCAAGTTTTCCCAAAGCATCATTTTACTTCCACAACTTACCAAAGTGTATCCTGGTGCCATTTTGTCTCTAGGTAAGTAACCAACTTTCACACGACCGGTCACATGATGTAAAAGAAAAATTGATTCATCAGAACAGGCCACCTTCTTCTGTTACGCTGTGGTCCAATGCTGATGCTCATGAGCCCATTGTAGGCACTTTCAACATAGGACAGGGGTCAGCATGGGCACTCTGACTGGTCTGCAGCTACATATATGTAACAAACTGTGTTGCACTGCGCGTTTTCAGCAATTCATTGAGTGACTCTTTGTTCTTCACACATCACTGAGCCTTAGTGAAAGTGACCACAGCACACAGTGTCAAGAGCACAAAATTCTTCCTCTGCATTTCAACCCATTCACCAAGTGAAGCAGGAACACAGCGCCTGGGGAGCAGTGTGTGGGGATGTTACATTGCTCAAGAGTACCTCAGAGGTGCTTAGCAGGTCCTTGTCAAAGTTGGTCAGATCTTTATACTCAAACATTTTTCCTCCTTCCAACACATCAACATCCAGAACTGACTGTTCACTTACTGCCTAATTTATCTCACCCTCTAACAGGTTCCACTGGAACAAGATAACACCACCCCTGCACGCATAACACCACCATGCCCCCACCCTCCCGGAATGACGGAAAGACATAGACCCTGGCACGGACCCATGCCCCCCCCCCCCAAGTTAATTCATGAAGGTACTCATTAGAGTACTAGAGCAAAAAAATGTCAACCCTTGGTAATAATATTAGTATATCTGTCTGTCTGTCTTTCCATCATGTTTAGTCAGTTACATTTTACATGTAAATACGAATTCCTTTTTGGATTTAATCAAAGTCTCTTCCATTGATTACATGGTTGGTTATGTCCTATAACTGGGCACACTTCTGATTTTTAATGGCTGCATTTAAACCTACATTTTTATGTGAATAAACTCCTGAATGTGTTCCTATAATATAAAATACAAATACTCTTTTCAATTAATTAACTTTATTTTAAGTGTATTTCTGCCGAGTTTTTACTTGAATTTTATTTTAGACTTCATATTTTATATTGTTCATGTCTGTGTGTCTGTGCAGTCGTAATTGTCAAATAAACAATTTCCTCCGGGATCAATAAAGTTTTCTGATTCTGATTCTAATTTTAATTTGTCCCACTTTACTCCACTATGGAAAGGCTAGCTATTGGAACGTTGCTGTGAAGATTTAATTGCACTCAATCATGAAGCCTTAGTGAGGTCAGGTGCTGATGTTGGATGTTTGGTTCTGAATAACAAATGTCCCAAGGGTATAGGATAGAGCTCCATCACTGCAAAGAATGCATTTTCACTCAATACTGTGTGTGAGGGAGCTTTATACCCCTCTATCTGATGCTTGACTTTGGGTACAGTGACCTTAGGCTGCACAGCTGCTCCGGAAGGTCCCATTCTATTAGCAGTGCTTTTCTAAAGGAGATTATAAAAGCTGTGGGTGTGCAGCTGAACCTGTGTCTGCAATTGGTGTAACTTAAAGTAGCTTAAACCACTTATTAAAGGTATTTGGGGTTACCTGGACACATTCTTTATTATACTTGCACACTTTGGATCTTGTTTATACTCGCAATGTCTATTTTTATATATATTTTCTATATTTTTGTATTACAAAAGTTTCTCTTTCATTTAATCTATTATAATTATATTGTACAGTCTCTCAAACGTTTCAGGGCACATTTCACTACCTGTAAAACCATTTATGTGACAAATACTGAATCTTGATTTTGGGCATAAAGCATTTGACATTGAATGTAAACACTGTTACAAAGAATATCATTCACCTACCAGTTCATTGAGTTTATTTATGGAAACGAAGTGAACAGAACCAGACATCAGGAAATGAACACCTCTAAAAGCTCCTTTACAGATAGCTATTATAAGAAATAATGGTCGAATGCCTCTGACATTGTTTTATGATGGGTTACAATAGTTTTGAGAAGGTTTCGACCAAAAGATATTTTTAAAATTCATTTATGGCGGAGGAATACATGCAGGGTGTTTTAAGGCAAAATATTCCCCTAAGTTTACAGAATTTATACCATTTCCGTCATTAACATACAAATACTTGTGCAGGTTTATATGTGGTCTTGGATTGTAATAATGGGAGTCTTTTAATGTTGCAGACCATACAATCATTACATCGTTTTCCACAACTTGTCACACCTCTGATTTTTACTGGTTGCATTTAAACCTGCATTTTTTATAAACTGACAGGGATCACAGATTAGAATGAAAAACATATATCACATTGCGTAACTGATGGTTTTGAGTGATTCTAGTAATTTAAGAGATCTATTCATTGCTGTGTGTTCTATGTTTTATTTGTTTCTTGTCTCTGTTTGCTTTTTTATAAATAGTTATGTAGGTTTATCTGTGGTTTTGGATAGTAATAATGGCAATATTTATTGTTGGTGACTATAACCACCACTCAAAATAAGTTTCTGTGCAATGAATCATTTCACATCAAACCACTCTGAATGACTTTGCCACTCTCAACCACTGAATTTAGCTTTAATTGGTGTAATGCCCCAAAAATGGACCTCCACACAGGGTTTTTCACTAATCAAAAGGTTTTCATGGACCCCACAGCCAACGAAGATCTGTTTAGGCACCTTTATTTTTAGCAGTGTTGACTACAAAGCACAGAGTGACTTCTGGACATGCAGTGATCTTTATGTTGTTCCTCACTATATGCAACCTTTTGAAGTCTCAGAAGCAGCTGTTTAGCCAGACAACCTAAGAGACACAGAGGCCCCTCAACAATGTTCTTGGACACAGCCGTCTTTGAAAATATTACATGGAGATATGTTTGGACTTTCAAAGCCTGTTTTTTTGTCTTTCAGTAAGAGTGTGAAAGCCTTTGAAATGCCAGAGAACGGAAATGAAACATGTGGCATTTGAATCAATCTGACATTGAAGAACAGCGATCAAGGAGGGGATGATGATGATGACATGGACAAAACCAATCAGAACCCCAAGTCCCAAGAGCTTCACAGTACCATGTTACTGTCAGGCCTGGCTGGCCTGGGCAGGATTATGGTTGGCGGACACTAGAGACCGTCCTATGTTGTGTTTTTGTTTTTCTGAGTTAAGTTGGGGATTTTGGTCTTGTGTCTTTTATTTTGATATCCTGAGTACACCGGGTTTGAGTTTAGTCTGAGTTATGAGTTTCAGCTG
>JBBJLS010000036.1:840915-861047 GCA_037577275.1 Bryconaethiops microstoma
GAGCATTATCCTTCTGTCTCCTTTAAAGCTTGTATCTTGTTTCAGGTCCTCGAACCTGTTTTTTGTTTTGTTTTTTCTATTCAATATAAGAACTTAAATCACGGACATCTGCACACGTGCCTGCCATCATTGGGGAGAGAAAGGGAATCGTGACAGTTACACACTGGAGAAAGTCTTCAAAAAACCTTTGCTAAAGCATATGAGGGAAACTATGACGAGAAAGTCTGCAATTACTGGCCCAAAAAAAAGAAAGAAAAAGCAAACCAAAGCCAGAATGAGACAACAACAAATCTTAGCGGGAGCAAAATTTCAGCCATTTATTTACATAGCAGGTGAGGTGTAGCCATATTGAATACCCTTTAAAAGTACTGTAAACAGTAACTAACAGGGAAACACTGGAACGCATTCAAATTGCATACCTGTTAAAAATGAGTTATTGCATCCGGACGATGAGCCTGGCCCCGTATTTCCAGGCTGCTGTATCTCTTCGTGTATTCTATTCAAAATGATTTTTGCCATTGACCTTCGTGTCTGCGCATTGTAAGTGAAGATTAACTAATGATGTCTCGTTAAACATTCTCCATTTTTTCCACTGTAAGATAATTAATGAAGTAATTAAGCAGCAGAGGAGGAGGAGCAGGATGCTGCATCATCAGAAAAAAATCCTCAGAGTATTTCTACGTCCTTTCTGTGAGTTTTTGTCCTCTGCCTTCAGCTCTTCTAGCTCCTGCAGGAAAGCAATACTCATTTATTCATCCTGGACTTACATGTGTACAGATGTATCCGGATCAGTGAGTTCAGAAGCTTTAAGGTGCATCCTTTGCTAGCATAGATCTTGAACTGTGAGCCAGCATAATTTCCTTATAAAAGCAGTGAGCAATTGAATGATGTTCAAACCCAGTCAAAGTGTCTTTAGTATTTAAGACAAAAAAACAAACTAAAAACAGTTAACCATTTATCTGAGCCCTGTATAACACTGATGTAACCATACCATAACATGACATTAACATCTCATGCCTGATGTCACATACTGTCATGAGCTGTTATGACCTGTCAATATGTGCATGATCTTATTACAGTGTTCCCCCACAAAGTCACGGTTCAGAGTTCGTGGCCTCAGTCATTTGTGCATTTTTTCTTAGAACTGAACTAATAATTATTCGTGGAAACCCCCCACAAATTTTCGGAAACCGCTAATACCCTCCCAAAATGTTTGCTTTTGTAGTGGCAATATATGCATTTTAGTGCAAAATTACTAAGAAAAATATAGTTTACTAATTTTGTAATATACGTACTAACATCCATATAAAATATAACTGTATACATTTTTTAGTACTGTCATTTCTCCTTACTGCTGATTGGCTCCTGCCCTGTGATGCATCCCTGGCAGATGCAGTCCAGAATTCCCGCATCATAACAGTTTCTCAAGTTTACTTTTACATTTTTTAAGGGTTAATGTATTAAGCTGAGTTTAAAATTAAATTAAAGTGTTTTGGGAGCATATCTAGGGGCACATTTATGGTTTAGAATATAAAAATAGACATTTCATGAATTTGCACTATTTCACGATTCTCGGATGCTCTTGGAACGAAACCTCTGTGAATTTCGAGGGTCAATAATGTGCAATATTCTTACCATTAGCAATATCACAATATGGCCGCTAGAGGCCACCCTTACTTAAGTTTGGTGTTTTGTGTTTTAGTTCAGGGCTTTTATTATGTTATTAGATACAGCTGTGTTGTGTCAGTGGTTCTGTTTTATCATTGTTTTTTGGAATTTGGGTTTTGGGTATTTAAGATTGTTTATGCACTGTTTTAGTTGTCGATTATCCATCACATTAGTTCTTTGTTTCTCCTGCCACCTTTTGTTTGAGTCTGGCTCACATGCCAGTTTTGTTTTGTAAAAATAAAGAATGAAGCACTTCAACTACCTGTGCTGTGTGTTTGCCTGTCCCATGTGCACGGAGAAGGCTGCAGCCTCCCACCCCTGCACCCCGGCTTCATTCACCAGCTCCAGGTAGTGTAGCTGTGTTTAGAGTAGGGACAGAGCAGGCAGCCCATAGCCCTTTGACCTACAAGAACCACAAGGCCTGTTGGTAGAGCCACTCACCCCCACCGTTGACCCATTAAGGCCATTAATGGACCTGCTAGGCCCACTAGAAGAAAGACCAGGCCTGTCAGTAGAGCCACTTACCCCCACTGTTAAGCCATTAATGGACCTGCTAGGCTCACTAGAAGAGCCGCTAGGTGTATTAGTGGAGCCTCTAAAGCCTAGGCTAGCCCAGCAGCTAAGCCCGGTATCCCAGCAGCTAACCCCAGTAGTCCAGTAGCTAAGCCAAGTAGAGTGGCCAGTAGCCGCAGATGGGCCTTCAGGAGGGCCGTTAGCCACAGAGAGGCTCTTAGAGGGTGTAGAGGTGGTTAGCTGTAGCCCGGAGGCCAAAGTGGGGGTTAGCTTCAAACCAGTAGCTTAGAGGTCCAGGGAGGGCTTAGCGATGGCTCAGAGGCCCAGGGAGGGCATAGCAGTTGGTCTGAGGCCTGAGTGGGGCTTAACTGTGGCTCAGAGGCCCGAGTGGGGCTTAACTGTGGCTCAGAGGCCCATGTGGGACTTAACTGTGGCTCAGAGGACCGAGAGGGGCTAGATGGCGCAGCAGAGGCCCGAGAGGGACTAGATGATGCAGCAAAGGCCGGAGAGGAGCCTGAAACCCCACCAGAGGATAGGGGTCTCCTCCAGAATTTTTTTGGGGCGGGGGCAGGGGTACTGGGGTTTTCATGCGCTCCCCGGCAGAAAGTGGCTAGATGGCGCAGCAGAGGCCAGAGAGGGGCTAGATGGCGCAGCAGAGGCCCGAGAGGGGCCTGAAACCCCACCAGGGGATAGGGGTCTCCCCCAGAAATTTTTAGGGGGGTGTGGTACTGGGGTTTTCATTTTGCTCCTTGGCAGAAAGTGGACCCCAGAGTCAAGGAGGAGCTCCGGGTAGGGGGCTCCACACCGGAGGACTGTGAGGGGCTCCCTGCAGAAGGGGTCCCAGGAGGGGGCCTTGCCCAGGAGAACGGAGAGGAGCTCCTGGGAGTGGGCTCCACCTCCGAGGACAGTAAGGGATTCCACTACTTATGTCTATTACATGCAATAACTGACTCGGTACAGACAAGTTGTATTTCCTGTAAATTACTTAACTGTAATTTACTTATGTATACTATTTATACCCCAGCATTTTAGTGTTAAGCATCGTAATTCAAGTAGTGTTAACCTGAAACATTACAATCAAATGTAAATCTTCTAATCAGATGTCCAGGGCTATACAAATAAATTTAACTAAGCTAAGCGATGCAGAATAGGCAAAAATGCCCCTTCAATGTTGCAAATAGCAAACAAGGGCCTGATATCAGGGGCTGTTGTAGGAGCAATGCCGTCGTTAAATGTTTGTTAGTGTAAGTGTTGTTATTAGGGGAAACACCAAACTCCACCACAGAGATTTGTTCCAGTGCTCTGGTTCTCCGACATGCTTTGCTGCAGTGTAAGCACAGATCCTGATGCACCTGGAGTCAGTGTACAGGTTAGGTGAGTGAGGATAACAAATTAAATGCCGTTTAAAGGTGCACAGACTACTTTTTGAATGGTATAATTATGTTCAATAAAGTATGCAGTCATTTTTTGGCCAAAATAAACAAAAAGACCTTTGTTTATTTGCATTTTGCCAGTTTTTCCTCCAGTAACAGAGTATTCTGTGCATTTTTGAAAATATAACAGATCAATCAGCAAAAGAATTAAAACAAATAGATTTATGGTGAAATAAGAGATTTCATGATGCTCTGAATTGGTTCCGACAGAATCACAGAAGCAAGAAAAGAGATCTTTAGCCCATGCAAACAGCACAAAAGTGCAGTTTGGAGTCACAGCTTTTGTCCTGAGGCAGTGTCCCTGGAATATCTCCCCCCAGTCACTCCAGCATTGACTTTCGAGCACACCTGTTAGTTATAATGCCACATCTTGCCACTGCAGGTTACGCAGAGAGCTCGACGCTAGAGACTCAGAGTAATTATTCGGCCGCTCTGCTGACTTCATGTAAAGTGGTGAAGAATAAGGTTCTGATGAAGACCTTGCCCGGGGTGCTTTTATGCTCCATTCGGTGGATTTATGCTCCGTTCGGTGGAATGACTCCAGGTCTGCGGTGCCAGGGAGGGTGAAATAGTGGCGGAACAGAAGGGGGATAGTGAGGCTGTGGTGGGGCGGGTGGGATGGGGTTGGAGTTGACAGGGAGGGAGGACAAACTCACTGGATTTTAATAAGGTGTTGTCACAGCAGATAGGCCAGCCCTATATCAGCCAGGCTCACGGATTTGGAGCACAGCCAGCTGTTTAAAATACAGCGGTTCTGCTAGCTACAGTCGCCGCATATCACACTAACATTCCCTGCACATTCACTATGAAGGCTAACTGCACCGTCTCTATCCTCTTCTAGCCTGCCACTGAGATCACTGATAAGATCAGACCTGGTTCTAACAGTTGTTGTGCATCATCCTACATTTTTAATGCCGTCAAATAAAATCTTATGATAAAAGGAGCAGTTTGCAAACAAATAAAATGGACACAGCTATCCCCCCTTGCCCACCTTAGCATTGTGCAAACTGCATGTAGACTTCAGTATTACAAGAAAAAGAATGTTAGACAGTTTGGAAGCAGTCACAGGCACAAGTACTTTTTTTCTCAATAGGTTAAATTTAGTAAGTGCATAAAAACACACTTAAATGTATATAAATATGGCATATGTTTCGACGCAGGGGTGGCATTAAATTACTTTCAAGCAAAGCTAAGCATGACAACATTTGAGCTGAGTGGCAAAATGTGTTTGATTTTTGCTTTAAACTAGTACTTTAAAGAAATATCTCAACCATATCTGCTAATGTTGCTTATAGATCACTGTGTCACCAGTGATAGCACAATATAATCTGAATAATTTGAATCTGATCAAAGACTGCTGGCTTTTAGCATTATTTACAGAACTATGGCTTCAATGCTAAGTGTTCAGTGCTAATAACTGCTAATGCATGCGCTGGTTATCTCTGAATGAAAGCGATGGATGGTAGTTTCCCAGGACACAAACAGATTGGAGGTTTCTGAAGTCTTCGCCGCCCCTGGGGCACTTGTGGAGCGACTGCCTCAGCCTTCAAAGGCAAAATGGAGAACACACATCTCCATAACTAATCACGAGTGAGTTTCATCTGAAGATGCTGAACTCCATGAAGTGTGAGCACCCCTTTGAACGCTCTCTGTAATAGATATCATGCATTTAACACTTGCATCGCACTGAGCTGTGGGACTCTGGTCTCCAGGCCTGGCATGTTCGCATCCACCCACTTCATATGTAGCACCCCTAAAGAACCACAGGAATTGGCTGGCTTTAATTAAACAGTGTTAATTAGCAACGAGAGGAGGGGCGCACTTATTATCCCGACAACAGCTGCTCATGCCGACTCGTGCCAGCCACCCCCTGAAAACATGTACAAGATGTAACACACACACACACACACACACACACACACATATATACTCACATTGTGATTATATAGGGGCATAATGCAGTCTGTGTATCTTCCTACACCAGCATGCCAGCGCCCACATGCATGTATCGTCGTCCAAAGGAGCATGGCATGTCCATGCTCATCAGTGGAGGAAATCAACTATGGACATGTGCTTCCTTTAAAGAACTTCTATAGTGGGAACTGCCTTTTATGGCATGTGGACTCACTCAAGCACTTCTGCTAGCCAGAATATCACTTTTTTTCACTCCAACAATGCAATATTTCCCAACCATCGTCTTGGAGGCCCACTGCCCTGCACATTTATGTGTTTTCCCTGCTTTAATACACCCACAACAGCTCAGTGAGTGGTTGTTAATGAGCTGATTAGTTGAATCAGGTATGTGGGGAGCAGTGAAAACAATCAAATGTGCAGGGCAGTGTGCCTCCGGGGTTGGGAAACACTGTTTTAACCATTTCTGTTACACTTGACACTTCAAGACAACAATGACATGTTATTCACAAATGAACATTTATATATATAAAATCTAATTATATATACATACATGCTAAATATATATAAAGTCAAGCCAACACATGATCTGAAACTCATTTAAATGCAGAAATACCTATGTGAGTGACCATGGCATTCTAAACAATGAAAACAGTTATTTTATCAGGTTATTTTAATGTTTAGACCTCCACACAACTTTTCATACCGTGAGGATTTCCACCAAGGAAAAAGGCAGAGGTGATTTTTAACATACTGAAGTTTTGATGTTTTTTTTTTTTAAAAAACACTTGAGCAAAAATAAGACGAAGAGGTAGAAAAGAGAGTGTTAATAGCAGATACTATTTTCCCAACACTGCTGCAAAAGACAGCTAAAACTCTGTACCAGGGCTGTGTGCGGAGATGTTGGATACTCTATGTTACCTTGGAGCTCCGAGCATAAAATCGAACCAGCAAATCACAAGCAACATGAGCTCTGATGTAAAAGCAAAAACATTGTTATCGTAAATGCACAAATTTTTCATAGAGCCTGTTGTTTTGGCTTGTTATATGTATATTTTAAGCTTGTAAACTATGTATGGTTTTAAATACTGAAAAATCAATATTTATTCATAATTATCAATAATTTTACAATAATTTTACCAATTTTCAAAATTGTGTTTCATATCAGCTCTGTTGTTTTGCTATCTGTTTTTTTGTGTTGCTGATCTAAGGGGTTGTTGCTCCTGTGATTCGAAGGTCTTTGTTGTTCAAGCTCTGAAAACTTTAAAATGTTGCAGCCCTTCCTTTAAGGCTTTTACTTTTGTCTTTGATTAGATTCTTTGGAGGCGTGCGGTTGCTTTTCATCGCCTTTAACTGAAGTAAAGTACCTTTTACTTTAGCTCCTACACTGCTACGCACAGGCACAGAGCTACTATCAAGCCCGAAGTGCCTGCAGAGCTTTATGTAACTTCGCTGCCTCCATGTGTGTGTATGTTTGTGTTTGTGTCATAAATTTCTCCATAAAATCCGTGAACATTAAATCATGGCTACTATTTCCCAGCAGGGGGATTTGGCCTGTTGGTTAAACCTGCCTTCAGTCCTGTGACCTGGGGCGATTGACTTATCGCCATACTGCGGCTGCATTATTTAGGGGCATTAACGGGTGATAAGTATTAATAAGCAAGTGGAGGAGCCAAAGGGTATTAGAATCTGAAAATTTCCCCTAACACCAATGCACCTCGGCCATATGGCGCAGCAGTACGACCTGTGGGGCCTTGCTACACGCTTTATTGTGCACTGGCCCAGATGTGTTCAATCCAGTGCAGATCATTTGTTTACAAGCGCTGTCAGTTTTGTATAATAGCATGCACTGAGGGATGACCAGAGGAAAAAAATGCCCCCAGGTTTTTTCCAACAATAGCTAATGAAGCAGTGGCTTGCAGGACATGGGCTGAGCAGTGTGGCGCTTTTGTGCGAGGCAGTGCTATGAGGAAGGCCGGATAGCACTTTGGGAATTGTGCTTCTGTGCTGGAGTTGGCGTCCAGCCTGGAGCCGCTCGACCGGCCCCAGTGTTGTTTTATTTATTGCACAAGCCAGAGTGACCTTTCTTTCAGGCACACTGCTGAGTGGAGTCCACCTCTCCTACCTGCCTACCTACCTGCTCCTCTCCTCCATTTCTCCTCCAGGCAGACACAGAGGAGCTCTACATCTCACACAGATCCTGCTGACGAACACCTCCCTAACATACCTTGCTTAATTTCCAAGCCTGCACCATACATATACATTGGGTTGGAATTTAGAACTCTACTTATTCTGTGGCATCAAAATAGAAACAATTAATCCTCAGAAGTTGAGTTCTTAGCTTTTTGTTTTCTACAAATGTTAACATATGCAATCACATACTAAAGACACTTTTGTAATGTCGTACAGGAACCTGAACCATACTGTGATGGCACAAAACTTACAGCACGCTTTGATTTTCCAGTATATCTCATTGTAATTGTCACGTCTCTCTCCCTCCACATAATGCGAACAGGCGCATATGCAGACTTCCATTTTAGCTTCTTTATTAATAATGAAAAACACAAACAGGCTCGAGGGCCAGAAACAGGATACAAGATTCCTTTTAAACAAAAGGAGAATAGAGAAACACAGAATAAACATCAGGGTGACGGTGGACTGACACTGAGGTCCACTACTAATTAACCAAAATACCTCTCACTCAAATCCCACCACCAATAACAAAACACTCAAACCCCAACAACACCCAGCTGTGACAGTAAACGTTATCATATTTTTAAAATAAAAGTTAGAACTCAGAAACTAAACTCAGATGGCCTCTAGTGGCCGCTAACAGGACAGGACAGGACATGACAGTAATGGTGTTTCTGATGTGCAGTTCTCTCCCCACAGTTTTTATCTCTCCCCACTAATATTTATCTTCAGCTCAAACAGATAGAAGTACTTGTACTTCATCGACTTCCCAGTTGTTAGTTTGTATCTCCATTGTTGATTTTTTTTGTGGACATTTTTCCATGATGTGATGACAACTTTTTGATCAATCAGATATGAAGTAGGCTTAGCTGCGGCCTGCTATCAGCCCTGCCGTCGAGCAGCTCGGGTACAGGTCGGGTTGTCGCTTTATTTTAGTATAAAAACACTTGTTCACAATATGGCATGGTTCCTTGTGCCAGTGGAAAAGCACCATAAGTTATCCTGAAAATTCCAATCAACAGGGGTGAATATTCTGACATTTTAATATTAACCTTCAGAGTCACACATGACAGCACACAGTGTGAACGTGAAATTCTTTCTCTGTATTAACCCATTCACCAAGTGAATCAGGAGACTGCCACCAATAAGGGGCACCCAGGGAGCAGGGTGTGGGTACAGTACCTTGCTCAAGGGTACCTCAGTGGTGCCATGAGCAGTTGGGACTCAAACCCCCAACCTTCTGAGTGCAGGGCCACTGGCCTAACCACTAGGCCATCCAGCTTTGTTTGAATGTTAGGAACAGCCAAAACCTGCAAATCATAATAAAATATCTTCTCTTTGTCTAACCTGGACTAAGAGTTTAGAATCTTTTTATATTTTTCATGTCTTTCCATATTTCTTTCTGCTTGTTGAAAGATAATAATATCCAGTGAGAAGTAATTAACCTTGAGAACCCTGGGCTAATTTTGCACAATTTATTTTCATCAATTAAAACTTCAGCAATCCCGGATCCGCCTAGGGGTCTCCATCTCGTGTTGTCGTGAGAGGGCATCAGCCTTGAGGTTCTTGGAACCTGGTTGTCTGTCCAGACCGTAAATGGGTCAGAGCCAGTGATGCCATTCTTCCAGAGCCCACTTGATGTCCAGCAGTTCACGGTCTCCCACCCTTTACCACTGCTGTGTGGGATTGAATTTCCTGGAGAAGAAACTTCATGGGTGCAGTTTCTGGTCTGGACCTCGTTGGTGTCCACCTCTACAACAAATGAAGAATTGGAGTCTGGGTGAATGAGGAGCCATAGTGAACTGATGGCAGAGTCTATGAAAGGCCTGGATGGCCTCGTCGGTGAGATGAAATTTGGTCTTAATTGGCTTGGTGAGTGCAGTAAGAGGTTCCACAACTGAACTGAAGTCCCGGATAAACCTCCTAAAGAAGTTCGCAAACCCCAGAAATCACTGAAGTTGTTTAAGCGAAGTGGGTAGGGGCCACTCACACACAGCCTTCAGCTTCTGGGGATCCATGGCCACACCTCCATCAGATATAACAAATCCTAAAAATGTGGTGGAGTGCTGATGGAAAGTGCATTTCTCCAACTTACAGAACAGTTGATGGGCCAGCAACCTCTTTAACACTGCCCTCACATGCTGGGTGTGCCCCATGACGTTCTTGGAGAAAATCAGTATATCGTCCAGATAAGCAAAAACCCAGAGACCCAGTGTATCCCGAAGGACATGATAGATCAGATGTTGAAAGGCTGCCAGACTATTACATAACCCGAACGGCACAACAAGCATCTCATAAGGGCCTGTGGGTGTTATAAACGCCGTCTTCCACTCATCACCCTCCCTAATGCGTATGAGGTTGTAAGCATTCCTTAAATCCAGTTTGGTAAAGATGGATGCACCAGAGAGGGTGTCCAGGGTGGTATGAGTGGAAGAGGGTGACAATTCTTGATGGTAATCTCGTTCAGCCCTTGATAGTCGACACGCGGTCTGAGACCCCCGTCTTTCTTCTCCACAAAAAAGAAACCCACGGCCACGGGGGATGAAGAAGGTTGGAGGGTCCCCTGACGGAGACTGTCAGTTATATACCCTTCCATAGGGGTACTGAGCCTGGCAGGAGGTCAATGTTAAGGTCATAAGACCGGTGAGGAGGGAGCTGATTGGCCTTACGTCTACTGAACACCTCTGCCACGTCCCGGTACGGGATGTTAATGGCCTCAGGTCAACATCGGGGGCCTCAGACTCCCCCGAGCACATCTCGGCTGTTGCCCGGAGACAGAGCTCCTGACAAGTCTGACCCCATCGAAGAATCTTTTCTTGAGACCAGGAGATCAATGGGTCATGCAGACGGAGCCAAGGATGGCCAAGAACGAGAGGAGGTGAAGTCAGGGTGGTGACGAGGAGTCAAACAGATTACTGATGATCCTGAACACAGAGTTGGGCAGCATAAGCTTGGTCAATAAAACTCCCAGTCGCCCCTGAATCCACAAAGGCAGTGGTCATGACCCGTTTGTGGCCAAACTGGATGTGAGCCATTAATCTAAATCAGGAAATGGTCAGCATGATGTTGGAGGCGTTAACAAGACCAGTTGACTTCCTCCCTCTCCCTCTCACCTGGTTTGACCGTTTCCCGGGCAGAGAGGGCACACTGCTCGATGGTGATTCGGGGAGGCGCAATAGGCACACAAGCCTTCACGATATCTGGAGTCAGGGAGGCACGTCCTATTTGCATGGGTTCCCTGGCTCCTAGTGGGTCCACGGATGGAGGTGAAGCACTGACTGGATCCATTAAGATAGTGGTCTTGATTCGATGACTCGCTGGCGGCAGACTATGAGGGGCAGGCTTGGAACGAGAGCTCATGCGCTGATCAATTTGCATACAAAGTCGAATTAGTCCCTCCAAAGTGGAGGGAAGCTCTCGCCCAGCTAACTCATCCTTCAGCCGACCCACCAGCGCCTCGTAAAAGGGTGTTCGTAGAGCCGAGTCACCCCCAGGAAGTTTGGATAGCCAAAGTTCAAAACTCGGCAGCGAATCGACTCACCAAATAATAGAAGCGAGAGTCGGTCTCCACCTCACTGTCCGGATGTTGAAAGGCGGTCTTAAGTTCGTGGGTGAATTCTGGATAGGAATAAACCACATCACTATTCGTTCTCAAGACTGCCGTGGCCCACTCGGCTGACTGCCCTGTGAGTAGAGAGCTGAGAAGTGCAATCTGTGAGCGGTCAGGAGGATAACGGGTTTGCTGCAACTCAAAAACAAGATCAACATTGGTAAGAAAGACCTCACACTTTCCATCTACTCCATTATATTTCTCCGGTAAAGCTATTTTGGGTTCTGGAATAAAGACAGAGGCGGGAGTAGTTCGGACGGCTGGATGCAGAGTCTGTGTCTCAGTAGCTAGCTATTGGTATGACTGATCCAGAGCTGTGAGCTGCTTGAACATGAGAAAGTAAGTAAGCCATGCTATTTGCTCAGAGAACACTCTATTTAAAGAGTAACCCTCGTTCACATACACACAGCACAGTAATACCAAGATTTAAACCAAGAGTACTTAAGGAACCCGGTAGCCACAACAGGATGGAAACTGGGCAGTAGACTCAATGTCTGAGCATTGGCTGTCTACCATCCATGTTTATATACACAGTGACGTGCTCATTTCCTGTGCCTCGTGTGTATCATCTAACTGGCGTGTGAGACATTATTGGCCGTCCTCTGTAGCAGCAAATGCAGTCTGGGCAGAAATACTCGTTGAATGGGTTGGAGCTACTCAGCTGTAGGCTGAATAATACATGAGTATATGTAAATGTGATGGATATTGTGACATCACAAAAGCAATGAATTCAAAACTCGCTGTTAGTTTCCAGATAAAGTCTGTATGGACATTATAGTAAGTGGTATGCTTTGCTACTTCAACAGTGTTTACACACTACACCAAACGCTTTAGGCTATTTTCGCTTTTTCATCTTATGGGACCCTTAAAGAGGTAGAACAGACACAGAAGGGATGAGTTTCCAAATGGTCTTTTTTTGCAGTGAAACCATGAAATCTACAGTGGACACTGTAATGTTGGCTTGTATGTGTGTGTGTGTGTTTAATGTGTGTGTGCATGTGTGTTTTATCGCAGTCAAAGGTACATTTTGGCTTGTTTTCATTTTAGTAATAGTTCTGACTAATGATAATAAGCCTTGTCTGGACTTGCACACCAGGTGCCGCAAATCGGCGTGTTTGTGTGTCATTTTAGTGCGACGTAAGCATCGATTTCAAATCAAATGCGCCTCAGATGGCACCCCGAGGTCCAAGAACATGTGGGTAAGAGAAAGAGCATCTAATTTTATTTTATTGTTCCCTGCTTTGTTGCTTCTTAAAGGATCTTCATTTCGAGATGAGGTTTGAACTAAGCCGGGGGAGCCCGCTGAGAAAAACACTGCTCTGAGAAACGTGGAGGAGCACAATGTTTACAGCACTGTTGTCTGGGTGAGAGTGAAAATTGAAGCAGCTGTTTTGATCCCCGAAGTGATAAAGAACTCTAATCAGCATAGCCTCGACTGGTTTTTTCACTCTGCATTCAGAATAATATCACACTTTGGAAAAAAAGGTCTTCATAACACTGGCGCATCAACATCATTTGGGGTTATTTGTTTTATTTTTATTTTGTTTTAGTTTTATCACACATTTTGTGAAAAACTTAACTTTAGATGATGTTCTGGGGTTAAAATAAAAAAGGAAGGAAGGCGTGAAGTTGTGCTAGTTGAGGTTGGCACGGGCAAAGCCAAGTCTTGGCACAGTGCTGACCATCTCCAGTTCTTATTCCCTTTTGAAACAGTCCACTGCACCCTCGCTGAGCTGGAAACAGCTGCTGTTGGTTGCTGCCAGTTCATTGTTGTCAAATTTGCTACTGTAGACAATGCAGGCTTTTGTATTAGGCTATCAAACCTTCGACTGTAACCTCACTAGTGGTTCCAAGCTGTTAGCGAGTCGGTAGCATCATTAATAATAAAAATATTACAGCGCAGTGAAATCAGCCAAGCTAAAGTTACTCTCAGGAGCTCGGGAACAAAACACTTCAGTCTGAGTTGAATCAACACTCATTAGGATATCTAAGCTATCATAACAAACAGGCATCTAAATCTGCCTGAGGGCCCAGGCGCAGTAAACGAACAGAGAAGATATAGAGAAGAACTCTGTATAAACTGCAGTCAGTAAAACTGTGGGGTAAAGACTATATTAACTGAATGTCTTGTAAGCTTCAAATGTCTGTCCTTGAGAATCAGAATCAGAAAACAATATTGATGAAATTGCTAATGTTACGACTGCACAGATACACAGAGACACAAAGACCAAACAATATAAAATATAATATAAAATCAAAATTAAACTCTCCACAAATCTTCTGAAAATGCTTTGTACTAAATACACTATGCTTATATAGACAAAATGCTGTGGTCAGTAAAAGAGGTGGGTATAAAAACTATTGATGAATAAATAAAATGACTACTGAAGTAGATTATTAGTAACACAGATAGTGGTTTGGAATTGCTCTCTATATTGAGTTTGTTTTTGCAAATACTATTGCACATAATAAACTATTGTGTATAATTTAAAAAATTGCACATACATAAAACCTACTAGAATAAAAATTCTACCTATAAATGAATGTACATTAAACAGTGATCTAAAATGTAGCTGGCATTTGTGTCTAAGACAAAGATAAAAAGCCCATGAAATAAGGGAATATCCAATTTTGCATTTAATGTTAGTGTGTTTTCAGAGCACCTTCAGCGCTTTTATGCTTAAATTTTTTATATTAGAATACATTAGAATAGGATCTACTACACCAAAACCAATTTAATTGCAAAATTCAAAAAAATTGAAAATTGAAAAAAATAGAGATGATGTTTTTGCACTGGTGTTGAAAAATCTGAGTCTGTGTGTGCCCTCTCGAGAGAGCCGTTTTTTTGTTCGGCTGTCCTTTATTTCCGTCCTTGTGCACTAATTTGTAACCCCAACTCACAGTCAACTGAATAAAAAAGAGCCAAAAAGCCTGACTTAAGTCAATCATGCTTAAATTACACCAGTGCTCACTGACAGTCATCCAAAGTTTGCTGGTTTATCACCCTAATGTACCTTAACTCCTAGAATTTAGACTCTATGATTAAAATCTGATTTCAGTAAATAGAAATGGTGTAAAACAGTTTAAAACCAGTAGCAGTTATTATTATTGCATTTTTGTAATTACAGTTACTTTCGTTCTACGTTACATAAGAACACCAAACAAAGCTCTGCATGACGTCTGACACCTCAAGCATCAATATAAACCAGGGGACTTCCACATAAGGTGTTGTTTTGCTACATGAAGACTGTTTACTATTTGTTGTGCGTCCAGCACAGATCTACACTGCTCTGATTCTAAGGGTTAAAGCTGTTGTAGGACACATCGTGTCCCTGCCATTACACATGGAATGTTTTCCCCCATTTGAGGAGTGGTTTTCCCTCTGATGAGGCCTTGTTGTCTCTTTAATCCACAATGAACTACCATCCCAATTCTTTTAGCATACAGGCACTTTGTTTCTTAACAAAAAAATTTGATAATATGTGCAGGCAAAAATTTCTCAACAGTGTTATTAAAAATGGTAAATCTCACAAAAATATTTATAGTTACATAAATACATTTTGCTATCTTTTACATCTCAAATGGTTACACGTACAAGAAACTGAAGGTCTCTTGAAATTGATGTCTCAAATAAATACTTTGTAAAATAATTGCTGAAGTTTTAATTAACCAAAGTACAAAATTAATTGTGCAAAATCAGCCTGGTGTTCTGGTTTCTTGTTGAGAAAATCAAAATGATGATTGACACCTCTCTGCTATTCGCAACCATCTCTATACCTTTCTTCCCCAGTCAGTCGAAGACTAGTTCTCCTCTGTATCTAACATTGCTCTGGTTAGCTCCAGTGTTAGCTTTAGTGTTAACTCCTCTGAAGAGGCAGCTTCCATTGCTGAAACCTAAGATGTTAGCCTTTAACATCTGTTAAGGTCAACATTTTTTCACATTATTTATTGCTGATGAGTGTTACAGTTCATTCACATAAAGTTGAGCACAGCTTCATTTAATACCATCACTCAGGTTGTTCGCTATGCTGCGCCAACAATCACTCCACTGCTCACTGTTGCGTGTTGCTGGCTCTTGTTCAAAATGAATACATTTCAGCTGCCACATCCTATGACAGTTCCAAGGAGCTTCAGGCATTTATTGCATACTCTGCCTTCTATTGGGATATTTTAATAAGTTTAAAACTATTAACTATTTTAATGAATTCCTTTATTATAAACAATATTTTGTTTTTTGGATCTGTGTTAGCAAGTTAGCAAATTTTGACAATCATGCAAAACATTACACTTAGCCACAGCCTAAAAATTACTACAGGTTTTATTAGATAGTGTTTTAGTGTTGCTGCATTTATTAATACATCTCCATTTTAAAATAAAGTCAGACACAGATAGACTATATGAACAAAAGTAGTGGGAGGGATAATCATTACACCAACAGGGACTTCAATGACACTGCATTGATATACATAGACTTTAATATGTAGTTTGTCCCTTCTTTGCAGCTATAACAGCTTCCACTCTTTTTGGAAGGCTTTCCACAAGATTTTGGAGTTTGTGTGGGAATTTGTGACCATTCATTCTGTAGAGCATTTATGAGTTCAGGCACTGATGTTGGACGAGAAGTTCTGGCTCACAAGTTCCAGTTCATCCCAAAGGTTTTGGATGCGGGTGAGGTCATGGCTCTGTGTGGGCCAGTCAAGTTTTTCCACGGCAAACTTATTCAACTATGTTTTTATGGAGCTTGCTTTGTGCACTGGAGCACAGTCATGCTGGAATGGAAAAGATTCTTCCCCAAACTGTGTCCACAGAGTTGGAAGCATGGCATTGTCCAAAATGCCTTGCTATGCTAAAGCATTAAGATTGCCCTTCCCTGGACGTAGACCCTGAAAAACAGGTGTGTCCCAATACTTTTGTCAATATAGTGTATATCCTCCTTTGACTTTTGAGGTTCTGCCCAGAGACAGAGACTGACAGCTCTAATGTGTATGATTTACCCAATAATACTGTAAAAATCACAACTGGTAATGTGTATGCAGGCTATATTATATAATGATCAAGTTGAAATTATTTCTATATGGTGAGCTGCAAGACACAAAACATAACATTATTAATTAGTAACAAAGGTTTCTGCTCTAGAAAAGTTAGGAGTCGATCATTTCTTATTCAAGCCTGCTTACACTAAACTGAAGTTTCTCAAGATGATATTACTGAGACATACCCTGAATGTTGACTTTGGAAGACATTGGAGGACAGCGTATTGGCCTGAGCTTCCAAGTACAGAAGGAAATGGAGTTGTGTAATTGTGCCACATTGCGAGCTGGACCCAAAATTCCTCGGCCTGAATAAATTTGCAGATGGCATTGCCTCTAAGCGTCCAGCCAGAGCGAGATGCGATGTGTCAGGAGCTTTAAAATGGTGGAACAGAACGTGTTATCCGGTCCGTCTACAAAGCTGAAATTGTTGCTCTCCTTTGTAATCGAGTTTCCAGGATTTTCCGAGCGCTCTCCATCCTTTTGTTATGGAGTGATAAAGCTGCTGCAGTTCAGAGTCCAGCCTGGAGGATGTAGGTGCTTCAGTGGCATGAATGACCTCCTGCTGGAGAAATAAATTCTGTTCTGGATCATGCTTACTCCACTGCAGACCAATAATAGGGATCCTCTGCTCTAATTAATAATGTACTATGGTGAGAAGCTGGTTGCCATGGTGATAAAAAGGTCGATTCAGTGAACCAAATGGCAGAATCATTGATCACGATGGTTTTCACAGTCTTCGGTGAAAATAAAAGATTTCTCTGAATGACAAATGCTTCCTGGCCGTTTTATTGGAAACACGTACCCTCTAGCGTTACATTACTGAAACCCATCTGTTGCCATGCATAATTTTTAGAAACTGTTCAGTGGTCACTTTCTCATCACAGAGCTGCTCTTGGGTGGATTTTTTTGAGTGGGTGACAGACCACTCTTGAGGTAGCACTGCCACAAACCTCCCAGCAACACCACTGTGCCCTAATAGATTCATACTATCATGACACACACTACCCTGGGAGTACAAGGTGGGGGTTTCTAATAAATTGGCCCTTGTATGAAAGTACAAGGTGTATGTTTCCAAAAAAGTGGCCCTTGTATGAAAGTATAAGCTGGGTGTTTCTAGTAAAGTGGCCAGTGAGTGGAAATACAAGGTGGGTGTTTCTAATATATTGACCCTTGTGTGTAAGTATAAGGTGGGTTTTTTTTAATAAAATGGCCTGTGTATGAAAATACAAGTTAGGGTTTGAGACAATAATGTGGCCAGTGTATGAAAGTGTCTGGGGTTTGTATATTACTTTCTCATTGAACCGTAAAGAAATCAAAAAGCAATTGGATGAACTGATGCACACAAATAACAGTCATAACATCAGTACAGTGTTTCTGTTTCTACCTTGGTGATGGTGCTCTTTCCTTTCACCATTTTGTCTATGTATCTGCAGAAAAATAAAAGTGAAACAAAGATTTCTTTTAATCTATTTTTCAAAACTGCTCAAACCACCACAGACAGTATGTCTCAAGTTATTCTTTCACACAAACAGAAGCTGTTGTTGTCTTCCGTGCTTTAATATAGAGACGTTTTCTCGAAGGTTTCTTACAGGCGGGATGCGCTCTCAAACCACCTCCTGTCATAACTATGGAGTGTCTGCCTCGCGTTGCCACAAACAAATATTCTGTTCATAAAGCGCATATTTTAAAAGAGATTACCTTAAGAGAGGTTCAGTTCAGCAATGAAGAGGAAAATATCAAAGTTCATAATCGGACCCCGTCCCCCCTGGCTTTAATATCGACTGTGTGCGGTGAAGGCTGGAGTGCATGCTTCACTCTCCAGTCCCAGACAATATTTTTCTTCTCAGCTTCCAGCTTCAGACCTTAATGAAAATTTTCCATGCCTTTCCCGCTACTTAGTTTGATAATTAGGATGCTACATGAGCCGGAAAGACCTGACTCCTCAGAAGAATCCTTCAAAATTTTCCACCATCTGCTCCCCCAGACTACCTTCTAGTACACCACCCAGACACACACATACACACACTGTGTCTGTCAATCTAGGCCTTTTCAACTGGTCTTGAAAAGGGCCAGTTCAGCCCATCTATAAAGAGACACTGTACTGATCTTATCACTGTTATTTGTGTGTCTCAGTTCATCCAACTCCTTTTTTATATCTTTACGGATCAGTGATAGAGTAATATACACTCCCTGGACACTTTCATACACTGGCCACCTTATTAGAAACAAACCCTAACTTGTGCTGTCATACACTGGCCACTTTATTAGAAACACCCACCTTGTACTTTCAAATAAGGGCCAATTTACTAGAAACACCCACCTTGTACTTCCACTCAATGGCCACTTTATTAGAAACACCCACCTTGTTTTTCCACTTGCTGGTCACTTTCCATTTGCTGGCCACTTTATTAGAAACACCCACCTTGTAATTTCAAACAAGTGCCACTTTATTGAAAATACCCACTGTGTTTTTCACTGAAAAATGTGCTACACATAGTAGATCGACATGCATTTTCCATATTCATGTTGAAATAAATGCATTGTATTCATGTAGAAATGATCTAGACAATGAAAACCTGTACACAGAGCATCACTTTTACACTGTTTTTAACATTTAAAGGAGAATTTTGCTGAATTTCTAAAAAGTCTTTGAAGGTTAACAAGCCCATTCAAGCTCCACAAGTTCAACCACCTAAAAGTAAATTTCCATTATGCATCAGCATGTCCCATTCTTTGCCTCCCATTTTTTCCATTGGATTCAATGTGAAGAAGTGACAAAAAGATACTACAGACACAACTATAACCTTTCAGTAATTTCTTTACAGTGGTGGTGAATGGAACCTGGGGTCATGTCTATAATACAAACACTTCAATAATGAATATTGAACCCCAGTGAACCTACACATGTCTTTTGAGTGTTTATATGGACTTCTAAATGCTAAAATAATATCAAATCATGTCAAGAAAAAAAATGTCTTCTTTGGGATGTATTTTGTCTTATCACACCAAATACATACTCCTCTATCTTAAATATCATTTTTGGGTCAATGAGAAAATGTTTCAAGAATCAGGCAGCATATTCCAACATATTATCTCATGTAATAACTTTGTCTGAGGAAGATTTTAGAGGCATTTATACATTAGGTTCCATTCACCACCACTGTGATCATTTGTGACTCAGTATCTCTGGAACAAAGCATTTCTCATCAAACCACTCTGAATGACTGTGTTTACTTCTTAAGTGTAAACACAGTTGTGTTTACACTGTAATTGCCTCACATGGCTTTTCCTACCACTTTTATGCTGATGACACGCAACTTATTCTCTCTTTACCTTCCAGTGACAACCAGGCCACAGCCCGCATCTCTGACTGTCTGGCCGACATCTCCTCTTGGATGACGGACCACTATCTCAAGCTGAACCTCAGCAAGACTGAGCTCCTCTTCATCAAAGGGAGTCCTTCTCCAAGCCACAATGTCATTGTTTCCACTGGGAACTCGGTCATTGCCCCTTCTAAGAAGGTAAGAAATCTTGGTGTCTTTCTCACTGCAGGTTGACCAGATCTCCAGAACATGCAGATACCTAATCTACAACAACAGAAGAATCCGACCCTTTCTCACAACGAAAGCTACACAGATTCTCGTCCAGTCTCTGGTCATCTCCAAACTGGACTACTGCAACTCTCTTCTGGCCAGACTTCCACTGAAGGTAACCAAACCACTTCAGCTGATTCAGAATGCTGCGGCAAGGTTAGTCTTCAACGTTCCCAAG
>JBBJLS010000036.1:874713-895418 GCA_037577275.1 Bryconaethiops microstoma
CTGACTGTTGTTTACATCAATTATTTAGATAAATGAGAAAAAATATCATTTGCATAATAATTTGGAACAGGGTGTAGAGAATGAATTCAGGGTACACCATCCAATCATCATCTGAGCCATTTATTCTAACCAGGGTCTCAGGGGGTGCTGGAGCCTATCCTAGCACTGATAGGATGAAACAACTCGGACAGGTTGCCAGTCCATCGCAACTAATATTGTGAGGGTCGAGCCAAGTAGGCTATAATCACAAGATCCAAAAGGTTTAATGCTAAAGAACAAGTAACAAACATGCAAACAAAAATGAGGGGTCCAGGGTTACATAAAAAAACAAGAACGTACAAAAACACAAGGTGGTCGAAAGAATAACAAAATCGGGAGCACTGCAGAAACAAAGAGGAAAATGAACAAGTTAAACAAAAATACAAGAAACACAAAACAACTAAAAATTACCATACAGAGTTCAAAAAGTGAGTTTTTTGCTCAGACATCAGTAAAGTGGCAAAAATCTTCCAGGAGGTTGTGGATCAATTGGGGGATCCTTGGTGTAGCACGCTGCTTGGACACAAGCAATATGCAACTGATCAACCCTGGTTGACCAAGTGAAAACAAAATCTGATGATCTGAAAATAAGTGTCTGATGATCTGAGACCCGAAACATCCAGTGACCCTGGGTTCATCACTGAAGATCTGTCCAAGCTGCATCAGTCAGATGTTTCTATAACCGCCATAACAGTGCTCAAAAAGTGAGTTTTACAAAGAGCAGAGTGACAAGAGACTTTACAAAGAATCTACAAATACAGACTGAAACACAAGGGTATTTATATTAAGTGAATGAGAACATCTTGACAGGGGGTGGGGATGGGAATTATGCACAGGTGAACAGAATGATAGGGAGCAGGGCTAAGGTGGGGCTAAGGTGGGGTTAAGGTCAAAACATGCTCACAATGAACAGACACAAACAAAAGCACTTGGAAATGTAACAGCAACATAGTCAAGAAAACAAGGAAAAGAAAGAACATCACAAAAAGCCAAAAACAGGAAAAGGCAGGGATAAAAATATAGCAACGCAGATACACCTTGGGGCAATTTAACATCTCCAATTCACTTGGCATTCAAGCCCTCATACTTTGGAAGGAAACCGGAGAACCTGACAGAAACCCACACAAAACATGCAAACTACACACAAACAGTACCCTCAGCTACACTGGCCATGAATCAAACCCAAGCTATTAGATGACAGCACCAACCACTGCACCACCATGCCATTTGGTGAACTCAAATTTTTAAAATTCTTTTGTTCATTTCTCACTAAACCTCAGCTTTTAAATGCATTTGTTCCACTCAAACTGCTGATGCTTACACTGTCACCAAACTCTCACAATAGACTTGAAAACTGGCCATTGAAATAATCTGGACATCAGTTTGCTAAGCCACCAATAGTATACTGGCTAAGACCAAAAAAGATAATAGTTGTAGAGACAAAATGCTGATTGTCCAGTCACTGCTGATTCCCATCTCCCACCCTTTATGAAAATGGACCCAGCAGCGAGAAAGGATGTTGGGTGTAATGTGGATGAAGACATATGACCAAACTACTGTAAAGTTTTGGGGTTGATATATAAAGTATACATCAAAAGCTAAAACACTAATTACATTATAAAACACAACTGGAGTCAGTTTTTTCCTACAAAAAACCCTGGCCTGGTCTTAAACTTGTAAGTTACTTTGGATAAGAGTATCTGCTAAATGTAATGTTGCTGAAGGTTAAGTTGTGGTCAGTAGGTGTGTTGTAAAGATGTTATCACAACAGTCATTAGTTGTGCTATTAAAGGTGGTATTTCAATGGTCAGTTATCAAAAGCAGTAACCCAGTGGTCAGCAGCTGTTTTGTTTAATTTGGTATCTCAGTAATCAGTAGTTGTGTTATTGAAGGCAGTGTCTCATTGGTTATTAAGTGTGTTGTTAAAGGTGGTATCTCAATGGTTAGTATGTGTGTTGTTAATGGTGGTATCTCAGTGATCAGTAATTGGGTTAAACATTGTATCTCAATAGTATCTCTCAGAATATGTGTTGTAAAAAGTTTAGTGGTCAGTAGTTGTGTTGTTAATGGTGGTATCTCAATAGTCCATAGTTATTTACATTGTTAGAGGCAGCAGCTTTAGTGTCAGTGAACCAGACCCGGGATGAAGTTTTCTGAGCTTCACTCTGCCTTTGTATCCTTGAGCAAATCACTTCTTTCCAAGTTTCTCCAGAAAGATTAATTTGCCTAAGTTTCTTTTAACAAAAAGTATGAGTTTGGGGAAAATGGCAAAAACATTGAAACAAAAGTCCAAAAAGTCATTTCAAATTATGCGAACACTCTGCAATTTGGCATCGCAGTTCATGGCTATGGCTGTACATCAAGAAAATGTTTGTGGTGTAAAATCACGCAAGCGGAACACGGCATCCATTCAAACGCTATTAGCACTGGTGTGTAACGGCCCGTCTTGATCGAAGTTGATGGGCGTCTCACGGCTTTCCTCTCTCTTTGAAAACCCGCCGAGCTTCTGTTTCCCTTTGTCATGAGGAAAATGTCACAGGCGGCCTCGTAGCAGTGAATGGCTAGTTAGAATTTAGATTGAAAGTAAGGGGTGTTGGGGTGGGAGGGGGAGGGAGGGAGGGGGCGATGGGAGAGAAGGAGGCTGAGTAAAAAGATGAAAGATAGCCTGTGTCCCCTTTCATAGCAGCATCAAAAGAGAAAAGTCCAAGGCTCGGATTTGAGATGGCTTGTCAGGAGACATGTTAAAGTGATGTTTTTTGAGGTTTGTGAGTCACCAAAAAAAGAAAGTATTCATTTGCTTTCACAGCATTTGCTCTGGCTCCCCGGGTGCATTTGTGGAAATTCTTAGATATTGCAGTGCTGTGTTCTTTAGCTTTATTGTTCTATTAATGCTTTGTGTCATTCGCAGGATTGAGGCCCAGTAGGAGCTATCAGATTATCACTGTCTTTTTCCATTAAGAGTCTCTGCTGAGCATGGAGCATACATTCGCATACATCTTCATTCATTATGGTCATAGTGCGCACACAGACACTCTAAAAGGACAGTCTCATTAACGTTCTCCCTCTTTTGATTGAAATGTCATTTATTTTTCAATCCAATCTCCCTCCCTGTAGTCTTGTCCGCCTCGCCACATGAACGAGGAGTGTGTGAAGGGGCTGCACTAGACGACTCATGAATGCAATCAATCATTCCAACAGGGTAAAGTCACCATGCAATAAACATATTAGATAAGAATGAATGAGATTAGGGCTTTTATGTTTCGATATGAAACTTTATGGAATAAAAGGAACTCCGATATGAGTGCAATACTCTATGTGAAGATCCATAACAATAAAACCTGATCAACTGTGTGGTTCAGGCTCCAGCCCTGAGGGACATCTGCACTGCAGAGTGCACTGTATTGCCGAGACTTATGGGAATAAGATGTATGCGCTGATGCAGAATTTATCAGGCCTTTCCAAGAGTCATCATCAACTCCTAAGAGCCGCAGATGTCGCTGGTGATAATGAAAACATGCTGTAATTTTTGATTAAACATTTCCATCTCGTAGCTTATTGAAACGAGTGGAGAAATTCTGCAGAAAGTGCAAATTCTTCACAGTCAGTCAGTACACACCCAGATATTTTGATAATACTTTTTGTAAAGCCTGATATATAACACCATGCCATAAACATGTAATAGTAGATCAATTCTGTTACACACACAAGTCACAGTAGATGTCAAATGGTGTCATGATATATCCAATTAAACAGAATCATGTCTTCATTACTAGTCATTTTCATGATAGTTATAATATTTGATGTCATGACTTTACATAAGCATTTGACATAAACTATAATGGCATAAAACATTGTTGTATTTGTCATGACCCTTACAAGCAATGGTAAAATAACTGCTGTGTTGTGTCATAAGCTGTCATAAACTGTTACAAGCCGTTGTAAGCTGTCATGACAGTAATGATAACATGACACTGTTTAATTGGATCTACCGTGACATCATTTGACACCTACCATGACCTGTGTGTAGCAGAATTGAAGTAAATTCTTACAAATATTTTTATGAGAATGGTACCACTATAATGCCCTTGTAATGAAGCCAGTACCTGCTAAAGAACTCTCTGCATATTACAGCTTTATTAAGTAATAACTACAGTGAATTTGGTATTTTTCTGAGCAACGTGAACATTACACTATTCTGAACATCATTACTGATGCAAAGATATGCTTTTACTAATGAAAAACTTTAATGAATTATGTTCTTAAATTTCAGTGTAAGTCAATGTAATAAGACGATTTTATTTTCAGTCAGTCTACAGCATTTGTATTCGTGCATTTTAATAGCGTGAGAGTGAGAAAAAAGAAAATATATGAGAGGAGAGAGGGAGAGAGAGTAAAGGGAGGGGAGAAAGAGAGAGGAGAGATAGGAAGACAGAGAGGGAGACAGGGATGGACAGAGACAAAAAGAGACAGAGACAGGTAGAGAAAGAGAGAGAAAGAGAGAAAGAGAAAGAGATGGACAGAGAAGGAGAGTAACATAAGATAAAGAGATGTGTGTGCATATTTACAGCTCTGGAAGAAAATAAGAGACCACTGCAAAAATGTTAAGTTTCTCAGGTTTTATCTTTAATAGGTGCAAGTACAGAACTGAACAGCTTTGCCTTTTAAGAACTGCTGATAATATCCCTTCTAATTTCCAAATAAAATTATTGTTCTTTAAAGCATCATTTTAAAGAGAATGACAATACATCAAGCCGTCTCACTGCAAGCGGGAAGTGTTGATTACAGCAGTGTTTTTTTTATACTTTTCCTCATTAAATAAGATTTGATTCAGGTGATCACTTCAGTACCTCATAAAGCAGAATGAGATGCTTGTGTAGGAATTTAACAGACACTGACATGGAATAGTTGTCACACTTATAGAGATGCTTATTTAAAAATAAATTGCAGTGGAATCTTATTTTTTCCAGAGCTTTAAATATATATAAACATATGAGTGTATATGTATGTATATGTATACAAACACACACACACACACACACACACACACACACACGCAGCGAGAGAAAGAGAGAGAGAATGAGAGTGAGAGAGAGAGAATGAGAGAGATAGCACCTGTGTAATTTTTATTGAGGGAACAGATGGTGCAGCAAAGTCTTCCGCATCATTGTGTGTTAAACACTGTCCTTAACCAGATGTTTCCTCTATTGTTTCTGCAGCTGGATGGGACCTGCCACCTTAGATTAGTGACACATGACGGGGCAGAGCTTTTCTCCCTCCGTCTGTCACCACAAGATGATTTAGCCTATAGCAAGTGCCTACACTTCACATCCAGTCTGCCTCAACTTCCTCCCAACTGTGCTCACACACAAACGTATATACACACATATACACAAAACCACAGCCAGATTCCATAAAGTCTGACCTGCTTAATAAAGCTAATGCTCTCTTTCTCCCCCTCTCTCCCTCTCTTTCTCTCTCACTTCTCACATCTTTTATTTCCACACTGTCTCTCTCACCCTCCCCCCCCCCTCTCTCTCTCTCTATCTCTCTCCACAAGGCCCTCTAGAAGATTTCGAGTGGTGCAGGCACCTCAGGTACACTTGGGGTCGTGCGAGGGGATAGGAATTAATCGTGCCGAAAAAGCAGCGAGGAAGCTCACAAGCACTTTTTAATATGTCAGATGCCTCCCTCCCCTAAAAGTGTCGGCTAGATTTAGAGGCAGTAAATATGATTTGTTCGGCCGCAGAAAAGTGTGGAGTCGCACATTTTTTTCAGTGAGAGGTCGGGGTGTTATGATCAAAGAGTCCGACGGAAAAACACAGAGCAGTGCAGAGTCCCCTTGATATCACAGAAAAAAGAATGGCAGCAGTGATGCGGCAGTGTTCCTGGCCATTCTGGCGCTCTAGGTGAGTTTTGTGAATCGGGGACATGGGGGAGGGGTGATAGAGTGAATTATGGATGAAGGGGCACTATGTTGCCACCCAATCAGCACCTCCCCACCTGGTGCCGCCCTAGGCAACTGTCTAGGATGCCTATGCCTAAAAACCCCCTGCAGTGAAGTTTGATGTCCAACACTGAGATTACTGTCAAAACAAAGACATTAAATCTAATAACATTAAAGAATGCCATTCATTATGTAATTAATAATTAAATTAATTGACATCTAATTTACATTTTGCTTTTTCTGACTTTGTATTGTTTGTATTTGATGTTAACAAGGGCAAAAAGGTCATTTTTATATGTATTTTCCTCTCACAAGACTCATTAAATATCATTCAATTTAAATTATATCAATTAGTATACAATATATCTGCTCTAACATCTTCTCTTCTACTTCCAGCTATCTGATAGATTTTAAAAAATCAGAGAGATAGCAAAACTAATTAAAATCTCTATTCCCGCATGTCCCAACAAGGACACACAGTGTCAGTGATGCAAAGCACTACTCTTACAAAGCTTCACTGCTAATGGCACCATCTTATGCAGAATCTGTTTAGCCTGCTTAATGTGAATGAGTGAGTGAGCGAGTGGTTGAGTGGATGACTGATTAAGTAAGCACGTAAGTGAGTGAGGCAGTATGTATATTTATGAGCTCCACCCATCGTATAGTTCCACTATAGAGACACTAACAGTCAAATCTTTCTGCACACTACAGGTTTTTACCACTTATCCATTTATCTGCTGATTTTTTTTTTTGTTCAGTGTTGCAAATGTGTTGAGTGAACAACTATAAATGACAATATGTCAAATAAAAGAAGTTTCCTTTACCAGATGAAAGAATAACTATAAATAGTGCATGTGTCACGAGTAAAGACGAGAACGTACCTGAACAATGGTTAGCCCAGTGTAGCGTAGCAGATTAACCCAGTCGTGGACACACACAAGAGAGTTGGTAAACGACGCACCTTAATCTGAGAACGCTCCACAAGAGAGTAAAGATTCCCACCGTTCTCACACACGCACAGAGTATACCGTATAAAAGGTAGGGATAAACCGGAGTACTCACGGTACCAGACGACTGGAGTTGAGTTGGGCTGTTCATGGCACTCAGTGTCAGAGTTCCGTGTGTTACCTGCTTCCTGTTTATATACCCTGTGACACTCATCACTTCTGGGACCCCGTGCGCGTCACATGACAAGTGGTGGATTATTCCCAGCACAGCACAGTGTGTATGGTGCAGGTCCAAGTGTATCAGACACATGTTGCTGATGTTTCTGGACACAATGGCTTGGTTAATAGTGGTCCACCAAAACATATCCAGTGGCTCTGTGGTCCCAAACTGACCATTACTAGAGCAGTGTTTTCCAAATCTTGTCCTGAAGGCACATTTTCTTGCATATTTTAGTGTTTTCACTGCTCCCAGTGCACCTTGTGCTCATTAACAACCCCTTAGTGACCAAGGTTGGGAATTTTTGGTCTTGAGGCTGGCTAACACAAACTGTGCACCAACAGATGGACTACGGCCTCTTTATTAGAGATCGTAGGGTTTTCTAATAAAATGACCAGTCAGTCTGTAGGCTTTGGCCAGCACCTTTTTAATCTCTTGCCATACTGTAGTCACACAGTTGCCCTCTCTTGCCCCCCCAACTCTCTCTCTTTCTTTCCCTCACTCTCTCTCTGTCTCTCTCTCTGTCTGCACGCATGGCACTTTAATTATGACACTGTGACGTCCCTGGGAGATGTTTGATTAAGTGACAAACTGTAATCACTTCCTGATTACCCTCATCTTTCCCCTTCTTGTTTTTTAACACTAGTTTGAAGTTTCTGTCACAGCTCATTAAAAGTGCCGCCGTATTAACATGCTGACACACAATGGCCACCATTGTTAGTAATTACAATTTAATCTACCGCCTTTCATAAGTCACTGTGATTTGTTTCTACTTGTCGGGTAACGAGAGCGCATACGCATTTTAAATTGTAGTGACTTTGCCGGCAGGGACGGGAGCTGCCTGGCATAAAACAGAGGAGCGCTGTGATCCGAACCGGATGCTTATCTGATGTGTGGCTGTATGGAACAGGAGGTGCCCCAGAGATGAGGTGTGTATCGTTCCTTGTTCTTTTTATCATGAAAAGGAAAAAAAAGAAAAAAACATTCAGTATTACACTCACATCAAACATCTTCTACATTCACATCAAATGTGACATCGCTATCACTACCCTGGTATAAACGCTGGATAACATTCAGCCAGTGTGGAGGAGGGACACAACAGTACTGAAGATTTACTTCACTTCTTATGCATTTTCCTTCAGGATCAATAAAGTTTTCTTATTCTGACTCTGATTTACTTATAAAAGCAATAAGAAAGAAAATAGGAAAGCTACTCAAATAACCATTTAGTGAGCAAGTAAGTTTTGTAGCATGAATTTCCTTTTAGTTGAGAGGTTGATGGGGCCAGATGGGAAGCCTAATGTCCCAGACCGTTGGATGACTGCACTACTTCACTGTAAACACAACAAGGAGAAAGAAAATGAAAATGTTTTGTATGTAACACACAACTGCTAACCCATTAAACAGACTAGTTACTGGAACATCTGACAAGCAGGCGCAGACATGGTGGGAGGGTATCTTTTTAAACTCATGGTAATGGGGGTGGCAAAGAAAAGGCAGAAGAGTGCAATAATTTGTTTTCAATCTTTACTATCTCAATGCACAAAAGTACAGCAGTTCTTTATAGTGGCTAAGGTGAAGGCCTTCGCCTCTCAGGCCACCTTTAGCAAACACCTCTGCTCTAGTTTCTTTTAGGTAGTTCACCACACAGAAAAAGGCTCAAGATTTCATTAAGCTGCCCATTAGCTTACACTGAATGATGGTGTACATTAGTTAGATAGCTAACAGTTAGCCAGCCAAAAGGTAAGAGGACACATTAGCTAACTGGCTAAGACTAGCAAGCTCAGTGATAGCTCCCCCCAGTTTGGAAGGTAAGTTGTGAAATTCAGATGAATTTTAAATGATGAACTTTAAATGATAAATTATTAATTTATTCATCCGTTCATTCGTTCATTTGTTCGTTCACTCATTAATTCATTAATTAATTCATTCAAGTATTAATTCATTCATTCATTCATTCATTCTTTCGTTTGTTTGTTTGTTTGTTTATTGGCCCTTAAATGAGATTAAAGTTTATTAAGTTGACCAAAAGTGAAATTAAACTTTTAATTATATATGATGCATTGTGTTTAATTATATATCTATTTTAATTAATTTTCTCACAAAACAACATCATGGGGTAAAAGTATCCAAATACCTTGAAAGAGAAAAGCTCTGAATAACAAAGCTCTGAATTCTGAATATCTACATCAACATAACCAACCTCAGCTCCTCCAAGTGGCCTTAATCTGAGTCTTTCTACCTGTTATGCCAGCCCAATTTGGGCCTTATGCAAGCAGGCCAGAGACTGCAGGCTTAATTATCCAGCCGTGCATCCACTTCATGTCCTGATTTCAGCCAGACAGTTCCTGTAACCTCCTCTCCGACATTTCATCGCATCTGCTATAAACGCAGGGATAGGTTCTTCTGGAGGTTCACCTGACTGTGTGCAGTTAAAAAGGATCATTGGGGTTGGTGATGGAGTGCAAACACGAAGCTCCATACCCGGCTGGTATCAACGCGACAGCAGCTTCCTCTCGGGCCCACGGGGGGAAATCAATAACTCTGACTGGTGGAGGTAAACTGGGAGAAGGAGACAAACACACGAGACAAACTGCCATTCAATATCAATGCCTCAGCAGCCGCTTGCTAGTTAGGGCAAATTTGCACTCTGTCAGAAAGCTCTACAGGAGCACACACACACAATGAAGTGAAAGGAGAGACACACACATAGGGCTTTGGACTCAGCATTTACCATTTACCATAATACCATTCAGGCCTCATATACTATTACAAATAAAGAGTCTGAAATAGTTCCATGCTGGGATGTATGTTTCTAGGCAAAAAATCTAATTGCTACAGAACTTCTAAGGTTCTTTTAACTCTAAACAGGTTCTTCACTGCTTCATCTCATTACTCTTTTACAAAAAAAAAACAATTCTTTAAAGGCGAGTTCAAAGCAATTGAAATGGTTTCTTGCTGGGATGTATAGTTCTAGAAATTGGAATTTGGAATTGTTATAGAGTTTTTGAGGTTCTTTTAACTCTAAAGAGGTTCTTCACAGTCTCATCTCGTTACTTTTTTTACAAAAAAAAAATGATTATTTAAAGGTGAATCCAATACTTTCCTTGCTGGGATGTAGGCAAAAAATCTAATTGCTACAGAAGTAGATTCTTTAAGGGTGAACCCAAAACTATTATCAAAGTCATTGAGAGGGTTTTCAAGTAAAACGGTTCACTATAGAGATTCACTAAAGATTTATTTACAGTGGTGCTAAATGGAACCAGGTGTCACAATGTCTACAACACAAACACAGGCCTTTTATTTACTATCTAAACCTGTCAGTAAACCTACACAAGTCTTCTGAGTGTTTATATGTCATGTTTTTCATAGTAAAATACTGACATCTGAAAAAATAAAGTTGTCTTTTGGGGACTGTTTTGCCACACAGCGCTCTGCATGTACCATTAACCACTTTCACATGTTTTTGGGTCAAAACCTTCTCAATATTAGTACGCTCATAACCATTTCATGTAATAACATTTTGTGAGGGAGCTTTTATAGGCATTAAACTCTTGAGACACCTGGTTCCATTCACTACCACTCTGAACAATTCTGACTCAGTAAGTTTCTCCAGAATGGAGCATTTCACATCAAAACCAGTCAAAATTACTTTATCTACATTTTAATCTACATCATAATTACATCAATAATCACCCATTTAAAGGTTCTTTTGGGAACCAAATGAGGTTTGTTTAGGGCACCACTCCAGAGAACTCATTTGGTTACCTTTATTTTTTAAAGTGTAGGTTATGAATATCGTGACGTTATTAAAAAGTTATACATTTTAAGATTAAGATACTGGTGATGCTGTACAGAATTGAGCTAAAATAAAATAAATACACAGCATGCCTTATTTGCAAAATATTGATCAAATCCTCAAGCTGATTTGATAAAAAAATAACTATAAATAGATAATTACAGTGTATTATTTATTATTTAATAGTAATGCTGTGCCCAAAATACCCAAAATGGTGAATAAAACATCTAGAAAAAAAGCTTTTAGGGTTTGGTATATAAGTAATTATTTAACTTATTACTTATATTGACTAAAATAATAAAAAAAACTATTAAAATGTATTGCACCCCAATACACTGAAGCTCTCTGGTAAATTGAACAAAATTGGCACCACCATTTACATAATAAATGGATTGATGGATGGATAGCTGGATGGAGGGATGGATGGATGGATGGATGGATGGATGGGTAGAACTATGGTAAACTGGACAACATAATTGCTACCCAGTTTATAGAATATTTGGATGGATGGATGGATGGATGGATGGATGGATGGATGGATGGATAGATAGATTTTTGTGTATTTGTAATGATAGGCTATGGTTTATTACCACTGACAATAATTTGGATGCATTTCTCTGTACTCAGAAAACAGCATAAAATTTGTTGACTTGAAATGACATGTAATAGAAGCCAAAAGAAAGAAACATTAACACAGGCTTCTGTTATAAGTTCATTTTGAGTCAATATACTTTCTTTTCTTTTCTAAGTACAAGGAATTTATTGTCTGTGGTAATCGATCATATGCTACAGATGCAGTCGATAGAAATTAGATTGAAAAAGCTGATTGTTTTTAAATCTTATAAGAGCTGAGTGACTGTTTAATCTTCTTAGCAAAACATGCCCTACTTCAATCCTAACCACACTAACTTTTTTCTGATGTTCTCGAGGAGTTTCTTCTTTTCAATCTTGGTTCCTCTCAGTGGTTTTTCTTCATGCTCTTAAGGAGTCCTTGATTCTTGATTCCTCTCAGTGGATTTTTTCAGTCTAGGTTCCTCTCAGAGGTTCTTCCTGATGCTTTAATGGAGTTTTTCTGTCATAATTCTTCTCACTGTTTTATCTTCACGCTCTTAATGACTTTTTTATTCTTGGTTCTTCTTAGTGATTCTTCTTAATGCTCTTTTGGATTTTTTTTTATCTGTCCATGGTTCTTCTTTATGCTTTTATATAGGTTTTTATTTTTGGCTCTTCCTAGTGGTTCTTCCAGATGCTCTGGGCAGCTGGTAGCCTACTGGTTAGGGTGTTTACCCTACAATCAGGAAGTTATGGGTTTGATTCCCAAGGCTGCTAAGCACCTCTGCAGTACCTTTGAGCAAGATACCATCCCCACACACTGTTCCCTGGGCGCTGTGTTCCTGGTGGCCCGCTGCTTCACTTGGTGAATGGGTTCAATGCAGAAGAAGAATTTCATGCTGTTCATGTATGACAGAATGATCACTTATAGATTTTTTTTTCTTGGTCCCTCTTAATGTTTTTCTTTCATGATCTTGGTAAGTTTTTTTATTCTTGGTTCTTCTTAGTGATTCTTCTAGATGCTCTTGTGGAATTTTTCTGTCTTGGTTCTACTCCGTGGTTCTTCTTCATGCTCTTGATGAGTTTTTGATTCTTATCTGTTTTTAGTGGTTTTTCCCAATACTCTTATGGATTTTTTCTTTTCTGACTCCTCTCTTGGTTCTTCTCAATGGTTCTTCATTATACTCAAATGGAGTTTTTCTGTCTTGGCTCCTCTCAGGGGTTCTTCCTTGTTGAATTCATATATTTGATAGGTTGTGTATCTCACAGCTTTTGTTTATATTTTGATGTGTTTGGATGGGAGCAGTATTAGAGGAGTTTGGACATAGGACCTGAAGAGCCATAGCACAATAGGGTTTAGTGTAGCATTTAGTAAAGCTTAGGGTTATTTAACACACCTGACTCCACTTGTCGGCTCATTACGAAGCTCTTCAAGGTTTAAATTGGAAGTGTCACAGCTGTGGCATTGCAGAACCTGTGGCATTGCAGTTTGACATGCCTGATCAAGATCAACCGGGCTTTGGTCAAACTGCGTGACGAACACAGTCATGATTCACTAACAGATTGAGTCAAACTGTCACTGCTTTGCTTTTTTGCCAACATTTGTATATGAAGACTAAATTATTTCTCTTTGAAGAATCACATATTATCCATCTCATAGCATGTACATGACAATCAGCCACTGTTTATCAATGTATTTGTGGAAACTATTTCGCTCTCTCCTGCTGTGTTCTCTTGCATTCTTTAAAAGGGAAAAAATCCTCTTTTAAGTGTGTCTCCCATGCCAGCCAACTTGTAGCATGAGTTAGAGGATTGATGTTTTATTGAGGCTGTTTGCATCTCTGATTTGCTGGCCTCTCCTCCATTTCCCATTGAGTTTGATTTTGACCTCGTTTTCTCCCCCTCTGATACCACGCATCCATCTGTCTATCTCAGCGAGAGACAAACCAACATTAAACACAGCATGCTGGCACCGAGCCGCTGCCTCGGAACCAACAAAATCTTCCCATATACGTTGGTCGGCCGCACGGCAGGAAATTGGGTGTACATTAAGCACATTTTGCTTTCAACAAGCTAGGATTTCACCCTCCCAGGACTGCTGATGCAGCCATAAGCATAGTTTACACTAATGCATATACTAATTTGAAAACACATATACTTTCTCCATTTGGACCTCATATTTACTCTGAAATAGCATTTTTGATGGCAAAAATGGCATATTGAATAGCGTATGGTCTCCAGGGTTGACTAACTTGAAAATGCCATTTTTACAATGCACTTTGGGTTTGGAAAAACAAACCATTTCAACAATGCTGACATCTTTCAATACATGATTGCGCCTGACTGCCCAGCTCCAACACAAGGCTAGGTTCACATTAGCAGTTAAAAGTGACTGATTATTTTTTGCCTCTATTTGACATAGATCTGGGGTCTCATTTCTAAAACTTTGCGTAGAACTCATAATTAAAGTGTACGTGCGACCAAAAGACGAAAATGGCGTACACAAAGAAAACGTCAGATTTATGAAAACGTGGGCATGCACACCTCCAAGCAAAATACACTTTATAAATTGCACTCTACTTGGGATTGTTCGCGCATGGATTTACCGCATATTCCACCCTCTACACACCCCCATTCAACCATACATGGTAAATGCAAATCACCTCATGAATATTTAAGCCTTTGATGTAAACCTGAAAAAATGGCATCGCGGCAGGGGATAAGTAAGAAAATTTCTAAGGCCGAAATAGAAGTGTTTGTGGGCGAAGTGAAAAGCCGAAACATTGTTTGGTGGTCACAGTAGTGGGGTGACAACAACGAGATATGATTAGAGCAATCAAAGTAATTTAACTGAAACAAATAAGAGCTGTTATGTGATATTTCAACAACAATTAAAGATCTTGTTAAAAAATATAATTTGCACTGCTGTCTTTACAAACGCTGCATTATAGCTTACCTGAGTCTTGCTCCCAACTGATAAGAGGAGGCCAGGAGGGACAGTGTTGTGCAACACCGCACAAGGTATCATAATTCGGCACAATTTGGGGGGTGGTATAACAACTGACTACCTGATGAATCTAAATGTCGCCATCTGCATTTCAGCAGGCCGATCGCACAACAGCGTGCACGAGTGTGAGCTTTGTTATAGCGATTTTCTTCTGCGCTCTGGGGGTTTGAAAAGGGGGTGAGGAGCCAGCGATTGAGAGGGTAGCCTGCATTTTATTTAAAAAAAAACTATTCAATACATGAACAATGAATAGTTAGAAATTACATGTTTTTATTACCTTACCAAGAAGACAGCGCCAGCCTGCAGTGTGTTGAACCAGGACATTGTGCAACTACATTTGTCAGGACCACGGCAGCGTCACAAATAACTTGCACATTTATAGAATGCACATGTTTTCTATTTACATAAATAAATTTGTTTTCATCTGTAGCCCTTTCATCTAGAGCCCTGCAATGTGAGTGCAGTTAAATGCGCCGATTACATTTGGGAAACCGGACATTGCTGCAAATTGCCTTTTGATGTAAACCTGTTCTCCCACAGTGTAAGGGAACTTTTAGTCATTATCATGTACCTACTAGCCAAAACAACAGGTATTACTGAGCTTAGTGATCGTTGTGATATCCCAGACCTAGAATACAATTAAACACAATTAGATTATTCTTGTATTTAGTAAACAAACTTTAGAACAAATGAACAATTGTATTGTTAATTATAACATACCTGTCATCTATTTCCCGCTGGTAACAACCAATTCCAAGGAACCCCAGGGTCGTCAGAACCTGTATTTGTACTGGGATGGCGCGGTTCCGTCGGGTTGGTCTCTCTAACATTGGACCCAGTTCAGCACAAAGCTCCAAAAGCACACATCTAGGTATTCTAAATCGGTTTATAAGCCAGTCATCATCAAGGGCCAAAAAATCTTCATTTTCCCAATTCTGACATTGGCATAATCTTCTAACAATGGCAGCACATCCATTATGTTACATTAGGCACGAATGTGATCGTGGTATTTTTGTGTTTTCAGCAATCAGACTGATTGTTTCACACCGTGTCCAAATGATCGTGATAATCACGGCCACCACTTAACAATTTACATTTCAACAGCTGCGGCGCATAGAAAAGTGTAGATTAAATTAAGATTTGAGTCGAATTATATATTTAACTTATATATTATTCATTATTATAAATATGTGAATGAATATGTGAAATTGAATGTATGATGTATTACTCACTAGCACAAGGAATTATTATATATGTACTAATATACTCACTCTCTGCACCCGCGGTCACATTTTTTTTCTTCTAAAATGTTCACATGCATGGGTCAGAGTATGAAGCATGACAAAAACACATAACACAAACAGCAATATTCAGATAGGATCACCTAAAAAGCAGTTGTTTTTTTAAACATTTCAGAATTTCAGTGTGGACCTAAAACATTTTACTTTTTCAAATGTGTCTTTCTTAGTGCAAACAAGAAATTCGAAGGGTCAAGCCACTGTGTACCTCATGAAACGCATGAAAAACTGCTCAGAGACAAAATAGAGCCTGATCAATTGTTCCTTCTCGATGAATGTTTTCTTGCTGATGCATGTTCCCGTGTGGACACTCGGGGGCAGTTCACAAGTTCAATGTAATATAAGTGCAGAGGGGAAAATCCAGTTAGTGTACCAGAGCAGCATCATACAAATGTCATTCTACACCGCACCCAGCCATGTAGTGTGAAAGGTTTTATCAAATGTAGGAACTCATACGTCATGTAATGCCAAAGGCCCATTTCTCATTAACACCCACAGACCTCAGAACACAATCCATTATGGTCACCTGTCATTCCAAAGGATAAAATTCACTTCAAATCAGCATTAAACTCTCACATGTAATACCTGGTCTAACTTTAAGCAGTTATTGCTGTTTTTTGCTTTCTTTCTCATGCTTTTGTGTGCATCAGCTAAAGTTAAAAATGACAGGCATTTGTAAGTATAGTAGAAAGATGTGTAAATCTATACAGTGCAATAAAAATGTGTTTCAGCAATCACACTACTTTTCTTATGTTGTCTTTTTACTGTTATTCTTTTCACAGTCGAAAAAGGTGATGCTTCTCATCCAAGTTGAATTTTGGTAAAATTCCAATAAAACGTTCCTCAATATGTATCACGTCTCTCGTTTTCCTCCACACAAAGAGGGCAGGCACACACACAGACTTCCATGATTAAATAAAGTTTTATTAACACAAAGTTAATAAAAGGGCTTGAAAACCAAACTCAAAACTATAACAAAAGGAGAGTGAGAGACCTCACAAACCATTACAATGGAGTTATCAAGACGGTGGACCAACAAACGGAACTTAAATACTAACACAAATCCCATTACTCTGAGTACCCTGGCAGCTGAAACTCCCAAAACTCAATGCCGACGGTGCTCAGAATGTCAAAATAAAGGTTCCAGAACAAAAACAAACTTAACCAAGGGCGGCCTCTAGTGGCCACCCACCGTCACTGTCCTCAGCCCTGACAATATGCAGTGTATTGCACGTATATTAGGATTTTTGAACGGTTGATCAGGAGCCAAGTATTGATAATGTAAGTTGCCTTCATGTTGCATGAGGAGAGAGTCCCCTTGGGAGTCTCGGAGTGAGAATTGTGATGGCTGCAAAGCGACAAACCCGGTGCAACAAGGCAGTTCTGTGGCGATAAACACACAGCAGACCCATAAACAGACTTTAGGACACTAAAACTCAGGTAAGCTATAAAAAGGACACGCGTCTCTGGTTGTTGAAGTTTCATTTTTAAAAAAGCAGCCCGTGAATGCAGCTATATGCGCTTTTCCACCCGCTTTTGGGCTACAGCGGATTGCTCTAATCATCCTTAACCATAAATGGCTTGGTAATAGACAGAAAGTTAATGTCCCTTTCTGTGAGTGAGTGGCGCATTGAATGAAGAGAGTTTAAATAAACCACTGTTGGATGTTTTCAATCACTGATTTTATACCAACCGTGGCATCACACTTCGCACTGTCTCACAGAAATTTAATCTAGTTGTTTCAAACTATGTTTAGTAAAACACAAAAACAACTGGAGAAAGTGCAAAACTATTAATTATTTGTTTAATTAATTGAAGGGCAATTGCTATCCAACACCTACTGGCCCTGTGTGGAAAATGTAATTGCACCCTTAGTTGCATAACCAAACAATTAACTACATTTAGTTGATGATTGGGATCAGTTAGACTTGATTTCTGCCAGCCCTGCTGAATCTAAACTTCACTTAAATAGAACATTTCCAGCAATTTCAAGTAAGATAGAGGGCTTGAGCATGCTGTGCTGCAAAAGTTAATGAAATATATCAGTCTGGAAAGGGTTCCAAAGCTGTTTCTGAGTGAATCACAGTGATAGCCATTAGCTCCAAATAGGGAAAACGTGGAACAGCAGTAAATCTTCTTAGAAGTGGCCAAAATTCTTCCAAATTGGCCAAAGAAGTTCCAAATTCTTCCATATTGGCCAAAAATGTTTGTCTGGAGTCTGAAGCCTGTCTGCCACTTTAAATATTTAACATGTCTTAAGTTATATATACCCATACTCAAGTTTTGAGCTACACCTCATGTCTTTATATTTTTTCTTTTAATCACCTTCTTGGTAATAAAAGGAACATTAGACAGTAAACAGTATTAATAATTAATATTATTGTGCATATTTGCCTCACTGGTGGTCTCTCAGGTTGTGACAGGCTGTCACAGATCTGGCTGTGAGTGATCAGTCCCCTTCTCTCCTGATCTGTGTTTCTGTTGTGTGAAAACCCAGGGGAGACTCACCTTCATACACAGCACATTTGCAGCTCCATTTCCATCAATGCCAGCTCACCGTGGGAGCACAGTCTGGTCTCTCTGGGTGACCAGCTCTGTCTGCACTGGCCACCTTCAGTCTGTACATCTATAACACACTGTTCCTCATGTGTAATCTTGATATACAGTACTGCACAACAGTCTTGAGCCACCCCTCATGTCATTATATTTGCTTTGGATCATCTTGTTGGGCAAAAAATACTATTTTCTGCCTGTCAAACTGTTTTATCTTTGGTATACTGAGTAGATTAAATTAAAGAAATGGGAACAAATGTTATGACAGGCTGCAAAGTGCCTAAAGATACAAGGTGCCTAAATAAAGGATTTCCAACCACTCAGCATTCAGCACCACCAGTATACTGATTACCGCCTGATTATCTGGAATCATCTGGAATCATCTGCACCTGTTTCTTCACTGGTTCAGGCCTACAGTAAGATGACTTTGTTCTGCTTGAATGATTCATACGTAGGTCACTGTGTAGCAAAAAAAAAAACATTCCTCTGAAGCTGGTCAGATTCAGAAAGCCTAGAGAACTGTTCAAGACTACATTAAAAATTCTTGTCAAAGTCTTGTTATTAGGAAGCAAAATATGAAAAACATAAGGGATGGTTGCATAGGACTGTATTTTCATATATTTTAAAGATTTCATATATATGTGGTATGTATATATTCAACATAAACTCAGCACAAACAATCTGAAAGCAGTAAGAATGTCCATCTTTTTTTCCTTTATTTTCATTTTTCCAGTTATTAAAGGCTTTGATTAAAGCATTCAGAAAGTTCAAGTGGTGTGACTGCTAAAGCGTTAGAACTTTGGAGTGTCAGAATTTTTTCTAAGCCAGTGGCCTTCATGATAAATACTGATAAGGTAGGTGGCAACACACTTGTAACAGCCCACCCTCCAACCCCCTGTTTACATTGCTCTGTTTGCATTACTCTGATAACTCTTTTTACATTACTCTGTTTACATTACTCTGGTCTCTCTGTTTACATTACTCTGGTCTCTCTGTTTACATCACTCTGTTTACATTGCTGTGCTAACATGGTACAATGCACTTTTACATCCCACTTGCACATTGTACATATGTAAGTCTGTCAGATTGCTGCTACACTTATAACTTACAAAAACACTGAAAAAAACTCCCCTCCAATTTAGCGTACATATTTTAAATCTAACCCGTGTCGCTCCTTGTTCAAGTTGTTTTTCCTTTTTTCTGATTTTTTATTTGTTTTATAAATTTTAGGATTTGTGTTTAATTTAAAATGTTACTTATTTTCATAATGTTTGCACAGTCATGAAAGTAGTGGTTCATTTCACTGCTTGTTGTACTTGCGTGTTGTGACAAATAAAGAATCTTGAATCTTATAAATCTGACAAACAGTATATTACAATATCTTATTATTAAGTGTGATAGTTTTAAAATGTGCAATAATGTGCAATGTTCTTATTCAGGTGCAAAAACATTATCATTATGTGTAATATTCAATTTCAGTTCAATTCTGTTTTATTTATATAGCACTTTTTACCACCAATGCTGTCACAAAGCAGCTTCTCAGTATACAGGTCCAAGCCCCTAGTGAGCCAAGGGTGATAGAGGGGAGGAAAAACTCCCTAATGCTGTAGGAAGAAACCTCAGGAGGAACCGAATCTCAAAAGAGTGACACAAGTTCCTCTGGTCAACCCAGAGAGAGAGAAAGAGTCTCTATTCTGAAAACTAACAATAGAAAGCCTTTGTGTACAGCTTAATTGCTGATGAACAGATTGGCCATCTACGGCTAACAGAGTGGTTTTTGTTGTCAGTGTGAGCAGTCTAACATCATAGCACCCTGAGACACTGGCACCCCCTCAATACAACGCCAACAAACCTGAGTGAATGTGAGGAGTGGCATCTGAGTTTACTAGAATCCTCTGTGTCAACCACCTGCCAGCTCTACACCTTTCATCTAACAGAAAAAATGAATTATAGAAAGCCTGACTAAACAAGTAGGTTTTCAGCCTAGACTTAAAACTGAGACTATGTCTGAGTCTCGAACATTATTTAGAAGAGTATTCCAGAGCTGAGGGCTTTATATGAAAAAGCTCTTCCCCCTTCTGTAGCTTTCATAATTCTGGGGACAAGTAAATTGCCAGCACCTTGAGATCTAAGTGAGCGTGGCGATTTATAGCAAGAGATAAGACCATTCAGGGCTTTATTAGTCAATAGTAGAATTTCACAATCAATACGAAATTATCTTAGTAACCTCGCCCAGCTGCCTCTTTCCACACAGCCTTCTACAGTGGTTCATGGTGGTCTGTGGAACTGCCAATCCTGTGTCAGAAAGGCTGACTTTATCTCTGGACTGGCATCCCTCTACTCATTTCA
>JBBJLS010000036.1:904927-917974 GCA_037577275.1 Bryconaethiops microstoma
TATAGGAGTGTTAAGTGATTTAAAAAAATAATCTAATTAATTACAAGCTCTCTTATTAATTTATCTAAATTAATTGGAAACACTTTAGCTGTAAAAGTATTTAAAATTGTAAATGAATTTTACCATGTGAGTGAATGAATAATCAACATTACAGACGTCTCTTTTTTCACTGTTCATATGCAGTAATGGTCACAGCAATCAAAAATATGACCTAATATGCTAAGGGAAAAAATTAAAAATGCTTCAGCAAGAACAATATAGAACTAAGTCCATCTATAAGGTGCAGTTTAAGACAATGTACATACAAGCATGGGTGTCAGAAGCATTTTTAATTGGGGCGGGGGGGGGGTTACGTCACCCCCTAATACAATGGTTCCAGGGCCCATGCATACAATGTATCTCCAAAATAAATTCAGGAACAGAGACCATTTTGCTGGGGAGTTAGTTAGTGGGTCACAGGTAGACGTTCTCAGTTTGGGTCTGAGTGCCTGGTTCAGTGTAGTTGGCCGCTGGCACTGGTATCAGGGGCTGTCCTGGCTCCAGCTGCCGGGTTGGCTCCTAAATACTTTGCGTTAAGGTGATATTTTAGAATGTATTGCTTATTGAATGAATTGCAGAGAACGAGACTCCTATCAACCATTCCGTCTGTCCCTTTTTAAACAAAAACGTTCCATTCACTGGGCCAAGCTGCGTGTTCTCATCTGTGTCCTTCATTTTACAGAGCACGTGTGGCTAGATCGGGGCTGTGTTAAAGTCACATGGTGTGATTAATCAGCATTATTTTTTTCTGTGATAATTTATTGCAATTTATTTGACACCCCTTATATATACAGGTAAGCCCAAAATTATTCATACCCCTGGCAAATTTAGACTGATTTAGATTATTTGTTTATGTGACTAACACGTTTCTTCTGACTGGAAAGGATATACATGTGTGTCATAATATGATACTACAATGTGCCATAGATTTCAGTGAAAAAAGAAAATTCAAGGTTCTTTACCATTCCAAATAGTCCACACTTCTAAAGCGTCCTAATTATTCTGATTTATTGGGAACAGCTGTTTCAATCAACTCAATAGGCGAAAAAGAGCAACTCTCTCCAGTTGGTTTGTGGCAAGTCATGGTAAAAACTAAAGAGCTCAGTGAGGACCTGCAGCTGCGCATTGTGGCTGCAAACAACTCAGGAAAGTACTACAAGGCCATATCTAAATGTCTACAAGTTCCAGTGGGCACTGTACAAAATTTCATTAAAAAACACAAGTCATTCCACACTGTGGAAAATCTCAGAGGACGTGGTAGGAAATCGAAAGTGACACCTGCTCTGGCAAGGCTGATGGTGTGAGAGGTGAAGAAGAATCCAAGGATCACCACCAAGGCCATCCTGAAGAATCTGGGCCATGCTGGTGTTAACATCTCAAGGCAGACAATCCAACAGACACTGCATAGCGCTGGATTCCACAGATGGATCCCACTTCTCCAAGGAGGATCCCACTTCTCCAAATAAAGCACACAAAAGCACACTTGCCCTCTCATCTCATCTGGACAAAGAAGAAGACTTCTGGTCTTCTATTTTGTGGTCAGATGAAACAAAAATTTTATTGTTTGGCCACAATGATGTAGCCTTCATTTGGCATAAAAAATGAGAAGCATTCAACCCCAAGAACACCATCCCAATGGTCAAGCGTGGTGGTGGGAACATAATGGGCCAGGCAACCTAATCAAAGTAAATGGCAGCATGAAAAAAGAAGACTACATCTAGATTCTCAACAACAACATCAGGCAGTCTGCAGAGAAACTTGGCCTTGGGCACCACTGGACATTTCAGCATGACAATGACCCAAAACACACGGCAAAAGTGGTGAAGAAATGGTTAGCGGACAAAAACATTAACATTTTGCAGTGGCCCAGCCAGAGTCCTGACTTGAATCCAATAGAGAATCTGCGGAGTGAGCTAAAGATTAGGGTGACGGTAAGGAGGCCTTCCAACCTCAAAGACTTGGAGCTCATGGAAAAAAGACAAATGGGCAAAAATACCAGTGGAGACATGCAAAAAGCATGTCAGCAATTATAAGAAGCATTTGATTGCTGTAATAGCCAGCAATTACCATTGATTATTGAGAAGGCTATATATAATTTTGGACATTGTTTGTTCAAATGTTAATAAAATAAAGAAATTCATTTTTTTCCGCAATGATTATACATTGTCTCATTTTCTTTTGGGAGATGCCTGTACGATTTTCAGTCAGAAAGAAAACTTCTTGGTTGAATAACAATAACTTTAAGTCTAAATTTGCCAGGGGTACGAATAATTTTGGGCTTAACGGTATATATACGAAAAAAAGTGATTTGACTGAAAGCAGTGACTGGTCGTTCTGTAGTTCTGACAGACAATGAGAAATGCTAATGCATGTGGGGAGCTGCATATCTGATTTGAGATCTGTGGAGAATGACGTTTTGATTTGAGAAGAGTGAGGGGAATGACGTTTCTGGTGTAAGAATTGCATTAAAGCAACTAAGAAAAACTATAAATGACTGGAACGGTAAATGTTGCACTCCTGTGAACCTATAAACAACAGCACCACCACTGCAAAAGGTCTTAAGAAAAATACATATTGTCTCAAAAGGGGCTGAATTATATCTAGCCCAGGCTGCAGTTTCAGCCTGCCTGTGATTCAGTGTCAAATGACAGATTACATGTTGTTACATTCATTCTGCCTTTGGAATCATTTTTTAAGCCTGTGATGCCCAGCTCCACCTCCCCACAGTGAGCGGTCAATACTAGTAGGGGTGGGACCGATTAGCTGCCCTAAACCACTGATGATTTCCTATTTTCATGTTGTAGTTAATAAAATGTAGCTGCTACTGTGAAATACAGAGCGGTTGCTTTCTACAGCCATACAGACTAAACTTTCCACATTTAAGTGTGATCAGTAGCTGCTAGAAAGCTTATTTTATTGCTGTAGAGAAAGGGAGTCCATATGTATTGCTGCTATGTGTGAGCTATCAAAAGCTTAGTTATTTTTTAATTGTAATTGAGAGATTGGTCTTCCAATTCAAAACTGTGATCAACCATTACTAGTATGAATGTGTGGGATACTAAATGGGATCATTTAGAGGTTTTCCCCTGAGGCTGTAAGCCTTTCGAACTCAACATAACAGCGTTAAGTGCTACTCCACCTGTTGCACTATGCGTCTTCACTATGCTTTCTATATTGCACATACAAACACTGCTTGCATAGATAAAGCTACCTCAATTCAGTAGTCATAATTCTGTGCGTTTTACTTCTCACATTATTAATTTTGTTTTTTTCATATTATTTTATTCCTTATGCATTACTGACTAATCTGCATTTACTGCAATATATTTAGCTTAACTCTGTACATACTGTCTGAAACCTTCACTTCAAATGGTATGGTCCTCTTCATCTCATGTACAATGTATATATATTTACATTTACAGTATTTAGCTTTTATCCAAAGCGACTTCCATTCTCTAACTACAGGGTACAGTCGCCCTGGAGCAACTTGGAGTTAAGGGTCTTGCTCAGAAACGCAGTAGTGGTATGCTGAAGGTAGGATTCGAACCCATAACCTCTTGGTTCAGAGGCCAAAAACAACCCACATATATACATATGTATGTTAAAGTGTTGCTAAGTTGCTCCATTTACTATTCTTTATCTGCACTTTACTATAGTATACCATTCTCCTGCACTTATGCTTTTCGTTGGGTTTGTATATGTATATTGCACAGTTTTAATAAACTTCATTCTAATCTAATCTAATCTGATCTAATGTAATAATCCCAGAATCAAAATAAACTTTCCATAAAAAGTATGGAATAAACCTCCAGTATGAATAAACTTTCCATATAAATTCTATTGATGCTTCAGCCAGGGTGTGCATATGATTACGGGCAAAAAGAAAATCACCTCGGGAGTGGGGACGGGTGGGTGGTTTGTGGAAGAGCAGTGATTCACATTAATGTCACTGTGCCCTTGTTTTCTCTCTCAACAGAACCTCTACCACGACTAATATGTATTCAATGTCATTTTGCACAGTGAGACCACGGCAGGACGTAAATGTGCTCTCTTCTAAAACATGTATCACACACACACACACACACACACACACACAGGCCATTTCATCCCAGCATCGATTCTCCAATCTGCGATCCGACCTGAGCTCCCCTGCGAGCCCCCGGACCGAAGGGCGTGCGAGGAGTCCATGTGATTGCCCCGCTATCTCTGTCCACACTCCAAAGCGTGGCCAGAAACACATCACCACCCCCCTTTCCTAAGGGACCTGACCTTTTCATATCAGAGCCTTTGAGGTTTTTCTATTAGCCTGGAGATTACGCTCGGCCCACTCTTTCTCTGCGCTCTCATCGATATTCCTAACAATGTCTTTGTGTGTGACAGAGAGAAATGGGTGCCATCCTCTCGACCCATTTACTTCGCCGAGCTTCGAGTTCATTTGATATATGGAGGCGAATGTTAATTTAATGCATGAGGTGCGCAGGTTATTGTTATATTCTCTTTTACACGCCGATTTACAAGAACTGTCAGTACAACGCTACTCCTCTCAGTGCTGCCACGCCGTTTTGCCCCATCTCTGATAAGTCAGGATTAACCTTATAATGCCAAAAATGCTTTTTACCTCACTTCTCTTTACTGAGTCAACCACATCATATGGCTTCATTTAGTGTGGGGAAGAAAATTGCCTCAGGACTCATCCTGATTCATTCAAAGTGATGACATTTTCGTGTAATTAGAGCATGGATGAATATCTAACATCTGCGCTTTTAATGTTTTTAAAGAATTTTTTCTACTTTAATTTGCAATCCTTTGGATTATGTATTGATTTGTTAGCCATATGGTTTGAGCAGTTAAAAAATATCTGTACATTTGTTCTTAGGCCCAAAGAACATATAATCCCTTTTGGAACAAAATCTTTTTATTTTCTTAAAATTTAAGAAAGGCCAGATGCCCATTAAACTGTGTCAAAATTTCATAACAAACAGACCATTAGAAATCCGCAAAAAATAACTGAAAAACTGTTTTTTCTTCTTACATAAAGTTACTTTTTTAGAGACAGAAGATTTTGTTCCAGTAGTGACAATATGAGCCAAAAGAAATGCAATATTTACTACACAGACAATATTTCACACAGGGACTCAAAAGGGAACATAAGGAAAGCTGCTTGTGAATTAATTACTTTGATTAGGAGTAAAGGATACTTTAATTCAGAGCAAATGTATTGTTACCGGAGTCTTACTGGCACACAATTACACACACATTTGAGAGTTTTCAAGAGCTGTCATTTACTGCTCTATTTGACTGTAGTAAAAAAAAACTTGAATTTGAAATTTGAGTTATAACGCCTTTGATGAAACTGCTTTTTTTTTTAAAGGAATTTAGGAATCTAAAACTATGTTTTAAAGAATGTCTCAGACATGAGGCAGTTTATTCACAACCATTTCATTTAAGAGCTTTCTGTGAGGGAGTGTTAAGAGATTTTTAGAGACTTTTCATACGTCTGGTTCCGTTCACCACCACTGTAAGCAATTCTGACTCTGAAAGTTTCTCTGTAACAGAGCATGTCATAAAAAACCCACACCGAATGACTTTGTTTCCATCTTAATGATTTAGTTAAGCAGAAATATTGATCAATTTCATTGAATTTCACCTCAGCTTCACACAACTGCATATAAATTTGTGTATTTCACAATAATAAAAAACTTGGTTTCATGAGTTATTAGCGCCCCTTACTGCAGACATTATGTTTGGAATGCTGAAATTATCAGAGTGCTTTTGAAATAATTATATGTACTTTTGTCATGAGTTGCCAAGGAAAAAACTCCACAGGTAGCCAGTATTGCACCAGAAGGAGGCACCCAAGAGTGATGCTTGTGGAACCTCGCAATTACACAAGACCAAGAGGTTCCTTATACAGTCTGAGGGCAAAAGAGTAGGAGCTCACGGTCCCTCTGGGGCATATTTGTGCTGTTGTAAACTTGATGCAAAAAACAAAATAACAAAGCTAAAAATCCGTGGCTCAAACTACTATATTGAGCAAGAAAACACATGAATCTACCAGAGAGGACAGTGAGGACAGCTGAGATGGTTCGGGTCTCTCTTCCCTCTGTTACAGACATTTACACCACACACACTGCATCCGCAAAGCCACCAGCATTGTGTATGACCCCACACACCACACACACACCCTCTTTTCCATCCTTCCATCTGGCAGAAGGTTTTGCAGCATCCTAGCCTTCACTGCCAGGATGGGGAACAGTTTCTTTCCCCAGGCCATCAGACTTCTAAATCAGAACTGAATAACAAACTGTGTATCATACACACACACACACACACACACACACACACACACACACACACTCAACTGCTTCCTTCTCCTAAATACATTACATAGCAAAAACTTACTGCCACTATAAATACCTGTATTTGTGTTGATGCTATTTTTGCACAATTATTTATTGCTGTTTATCTCAAAGTTTGCATTTTTTCACTTTTAATGACTATGCTGCTAGGATATAGTATGTCATTTTACTGTATTTACTCACACTGGTGCTGTTTCTGCTCCTGTTGACTGCACTGTATGTCTTGTCCTGTAAATGATTGTACAGTTGCACTTGTATTTTTTGCACTCTCTCTTGCAGTCCTATCCTGCCTGCATTTGTGTAGCCTTGTACTGTTCTGTTTTCGTTCTTTGCATTGCTCTATGGTCCTGGAGGACTTTGTGTATGTTTGAAATGACAATGCACACTTATTTGGCTTGACTTGACCTGACTTCACACTTCAGTCACCTTTTATTGTTGCCCTCTGGTGAACCAAATTAACAATAAGTTGTTCCACAGCGATGTCAATTGTGCACGTCTGCTCTTAAAGTATCCAGTCAGTTTGCACATCCAACAATAAGGGCAGCATGGATCTGATTTCACTGTGATTGAAAACACAGAAACACTAGCGTAGCTAAAGATGTGCCATGTTCCATGCAAAACTGGCACACAAAATGATAAAAATATGTGTGCAAATCTTACTATTATTTCGTATTATTTCTTACACATCATGCCAAGCTATCGCTCACATTACGAAAAAAATAGTTCGTTTTTGCTTCTGTCCTTGCACACATTATATTTCACATGCCGACCTAAGTTAGTATTTCTGACTACGCTCCCGCACCAAAAGCCTTTCCCCATGCAGATCTATTTGTGGACCAATGTGGTGTGCACTCACATGCTACAGGGGACAAAAATAAACACTCTGAATGGACAGATTGTGAGTAAAGGATTAAAATAGGGGCAGTAATGGGTGTTTTTTTCTGCCCTGCTACTTGTTGCAGGTGCATTTGTATGTTCCAGCGTGTTGCCATAAATCAAGCTGCTGGTCTGTTTCATTTATTACTGATGTCCCACAATAGCGCAAACAAAGTGATTCACGCAGAACACGGCGACATGCGATACAGCAGTGATGAATATGTATGAATTTTGCGATCCACTGCAGCGAGTGGAAAGGTAAACATTTAGTCAATGCTGAATATTTGCATATTGGCTAAAGCGGAGCCGTCACACAGAAGGGCCTAACATTTGCGGCATAAACAAACGGAAACCCTGTTAAAGGGACACTTCACCCAAAAACGCTTACTCTATTAATGATAAACAGCATGTGTGGGTGAAGCATCTGTGTGAAGATGCTGTAGCAATCGCTGAAAATGAAGACACTGTCCAGTCTTTACCATTATTTCCAGTAGGCTGAAGGATTTTCTTAATCCTGCAAGTGTTTCATCTCAGCGGGAAATAAATAATCAGTTGATGTATCAGCTATCTTTGCATGTGCAAATCACCAAAATGCATGCAGTCCGAGAGTTGAGCATGAATGATTAAAAACACAGGGTTCTTTGGTGCCATGGAATCACTTTTACTTCCCTAAAGCAGTGGTTTTCAAATGATGGCTACACAGAAGCTCAGTCAGGGCATACATTTTGCTGCCACAGCAGAGCTAAATGAGGCACGTTTAGATCAGAGACAGAAACACTCTTGTTTCTATACAAGCACATGTGCTGATGCCTCCAGGAACATGTGCTGATGGGGCTTCCAAAAGCGTTAGCAGATGTACCTACAGAGATGCTACTGCCACCACTACTTTTGTACAAATAATAATAGCAACTTGTTTTTTTTAGCGGCTCATTTTTATACGGCTCCTAACTCAGACATAGGAGCCAACAGTGATAGTATTGAGCCCACTGAAATCTGATTTTAACAGCTACCAATGGTGTAAAATAGTCTAAAACCAGTGTTTGATCTCCTACACGCCCCGCATTTGCTGCTCTTTCGCCGCTGAGCCGCTCTCCAGACCCCCTCTCTCTGTGGGTTTCCCCCACCCACAGAGACTATCCTGAAAGTTCTCCTGAGTTCAAAGATTTTGTGTTTTTTCTGTTTGTTTGTAAGACCTAAAATAAGATACATTTGTTCATTTTTGTTCTTTATTTTGATTTGCGTGTGACGTTGTTTTTAAAACCCCAGTAGCAGTTACTATTATTACAGGATTTTTAAATGACAATAACTTTGGTTCTACATGACATAGGAATACCAAACATACCTCAGTAGGATGTCTGACACCTCAATTATCAACACAAACTGGGGAACTTCCTTATAAGAAGTTGCTTGGCTGTATGATGATGATTTACCATTCGTTGCGCTGCTGGTACAGACCTGTGGCCTTCTTGGGTTAAAGGTTAAGTTAGAATATCAGAAACGAGCAGTTCAGTAAAAGCCGTAGTTATTCATCTTTAATTTGGCCATGGAAGTGTGACTAAACCATTCATGAGAAACTGAGATATCTAATAATGATGCAAGAGCATGGCTTGCTGAGTTTGATTGATGAAAGTCTTGACCTAAATTGCAAAAACTAAAAAGTACACATTGTAGACCTCCCAGAGACTGTTAAACCTTTTCTAATAGCTCTAGAAGGTTGTGAGGGTTCCCCTCTGAAGTAGTGTAGGATATCACACCATCCTACATGAATTAAAGTTACGATCATTAAAACACTGGGGTGTTGCTATGGGTTGCATGAAATAATAAAAAGATGATTTCTTTTTAACTCAATCTGTGACAAATGAGTTTTACACTGCCTGTTGCCCTGCAGTAACTCTGTCTATGCGCACAGGCCTTGCTTAGTTTGTGGCTTTTTGCTTTTTGCCACAGGCTAAATGCATGTGCAAAGTGGGTGATTAATATATATCCTAATATATTTTTTATTCGTGTGGAAACGCTGCATATTTCAGTCACGTAAGTTCAATGCATCAGTCACAGGGCCATGTAATTTGAACCAGACTGTGCAAACTGCAGCGAGCCGTCCTGACAGCAGAAGGTAACGTAATGGTGTAAATCTGTATGTCATTGCCTCCCCAGGTACCTCCATCTGCCTTTAAATCAACTACAAACTCGATCAACACTCAGCACTCTGAAGACATCACGGCTATAGTTATGGTCATGGTAATGGTTATGGTTATGGCTACGCTTATGGTTATGGATATGATTATGGCTATGTTTCATAGAGCCCTTAGAAGAAAATAAAGGAAAAGAATAAGATCTTGACAAACAACAAAAAATATTTTTAAAAAACTTGCTGGCATACAACACAAAGCAATGCATTTTATGTGGTATAATCAATATACGTATTGCAGCATCAAAGAGAAAATCACACTGCATAGGCATTATAAATACATTTTAAAAATTTTAAAAATTAATTGAAAGTAATTATCCAGTAAATAATCACCATGGTTGCATTGCAATCCACAGTCGAGAACAGTTTGTAAAAAAAATGCACTGGCAATGCAGTGTAATAAATATGACTTCATCACACAACACTCATCATGGTCGTTATAACTAAATTTGTCATACCTTATCCAATGCATAATCAAATCAAGTTTATTTATATACACAAAGGTCATTAAGTGTGCTTTACAGGAATAAAATAAGAATATTACGCATAGAAATTGTCACACGCACCAGATCACGTGACGTCAATCGGGCTCGGAAGTGACGTCACACTCAAGGTATAAAAACAGGAAGAGAAGGTACGTCTGTACACAGACATTGAGCTGCATGCCCAACTCGTGTTCCTCATCATCGCCACAGTACCGTGAGTGCTTCAGGTTCTCTCGAACCCTCTTTTTTTTATACCTTTCTGTGTACGTGTGAGAACGCGGATTCCTTTGGTGGGAATCTCTACTCCTCTTGGGAGCGTTTTCATATTAACTGCGTGAGTACCCGCTCTTTCGTATGTTTCCGCGATTGGGCTCTTCCCTCACGCCACAACTGGGCGCCACTCAGTCATTCGGGTCTAGCTTCGTGATAGAATGTCTGTGTCCAATGTGAGCCCAGCGGACCTCGATCGAGTTTGGGAGGTCATTAATCAGCAGGTGGTCGAGAATGTGAACCTGAAGCAGGAGGTAGCGAATCTCCGTGCTGAGGTCACTACTCTGCGACGGGTTTCACAAGATCACTCTGCTGACCAACGCCCCCAACCGGGAGTCCAACCAACTCCTCCTCCTCCTCCTCCAACCCCTATTATTCCTACGATTGCCTTGCCTGAAAAGTGGGACAGGACTGGTGAGAAGTGTGATGTTTTTCTGACCACCCTTTCTCTTGTGTTTGAGTTCCAGCCCCAGTGCTATCCCACCAACATCAGCCGTATCGCACTCCTCACCTCCCTTCTCACTGGACAGGCAGCTGAGTGGGCTACCGTGGTCTTGAGGTCCGGAAGTGAAGTGCCCTACTCCTACCCAGACTTCACTAAGCAACTCAAGGCCGCGTTCCAACACCCTGAGAGCGAAGTGGTGGTGGACTCCAGACTACACCATCTACGTCAGGGAGACCGTCCAGTGAGCAAGTACACTGCTGAGTTCAGGACCCTCGCAGTTCAAACATCATGGGGTGACGCTGCTCTCCGCACTGCGTACTATGAAGGCCTCTCCTCCAGGATGAAGTCCGAGCTGGCGGGACGGGAGCTTCCTGATACGTACGAGGGGATGATTGAACTCAGTCTCTAAATCGACCGACGCCTCAGTTCCTTGCCAAAACCTGCTCCCCGGACTCGGGCCATCGATATTTGGTGTTATCTCAACCCTTTAACATCACTGCCATAGATGGTCGACCCCTCATTTCCGGACCCATCACCCATCGGACCTCACCTATCACCATCTCCATCCAAGAGCACACTGAAGTCACCTCCTTCCTCCTCACCCATCTCAATTCACCTCGCATCATCCTCGGACACCCCTGGCTAGTGAAACATGATCCTCTCATCTTTTGGTCTCGCCACAAGATCCTTCAATGGGGTTCGATCTGTCAGGAGCTCCGTCTCTAGGCAAGGGTTGTGACATGCTCTGGGGAGTCCGAGGCCTCCGATGTCGACCTAGAGTCCATTCCTATCCCGTACCGCGATCTGACTGGGGTTTTCAGTAAGAGAAAAGCCATTCAACTTCCTCCTCATCGGCCATACGACCTCGCTTTTGACCTCTAGCCAGGTACGGTACCACCCCGCAACCAGTTATACTCAGTATCAGCAGGAGAACAGCAAGCTCTGGATGAATACATCGCGGAGGCTCTTCGCCAAGGGACCATCCGACCCTCCAGTTCTCCTGCGGCCGCGGGGTTCTTCTTTGTTAAGAAAAAAGACGGGGGACTTCACCCTTGTGTCAACTATCGGGGGCTTAACAACATAACCATCAAGAACCGTCATCCACTCCCTCTTACTAACACCGCCCTGGACACTCTCTCTGGTGCTATCATCTTCACCAAGCTAGACCTACGAAGCGCCTACAACCTGATACGCATCAGAGAGGGTGATGAGTGGAAGATGGCCTTCATAACCCACACCGGCCACTATGAAACTTTGGTTATGCTGTTTGGCCTCTGCAACAGTCCGGCTGCATTTCAGAACTTCATAAATGATGTCCTCAGAGACTACTTAGGGAAATGGTGTCTTACATACCTCGGCAACATTTTGATCTATTCCAAGACTCCTGAAGAACACACTCAGCATGTCAGGACTGTCCTGAAGAGGTTGCCGGCCCATCAGTTGTTCTGTAAGTTGGAGAAATGTGCCTTTCACCAGCACACCACCACATTCCTCAGTTTCATCATCTCCTCTATGGGTGTGGCCATGGATCCCCAGAAGCTGGAGGCTGTGCATTCTTGGTCCCTACCCACGATGCTTAAACAGCTGCAATGTTTTCTGGGGTTCGCCAATTTCTATTGGCGATTCATCCGGGGCTTCAGTTCAACTGCGGCACCTCTGACAGCACTCACTAAACTGCAACCCGGACACTTCACTCTCCACCCTCCTGCCATCAAGGCCTTCCATCGTCTATGCCAACTATTCACCTCAGCATCTATCCTCCTCCATCCAGACCCATCCAAGCCATTCATTGTCGAGGTGGATGCCTCCGATGTGGGCATAGGAGCCATCCTCTCACAGCGAGGTCCAGACCAGAAACTACATCCTTGTGGGTTTTTTTTTCTAGAAAATTCAATCCCATGCAATAACGTTATGGGGTAGGGGACCGTGAGTTGCTCGCCATCAAGTGGGCTCTAGAAGAATGGCGTCACTGGCTCCAGGGCGGCAGTGAACCGTTCACGGTCTGGACCGATCATCAGAACCTCATTGCCATCAGACAAGCCAAACAGCTCAACCACAGACAGGCACAGTGGGCGTTATTCTTTGAACAATTCAACTTCCATCTCTCCTACCGTCTGGGATCCAAAAACACCAAGGCTGATGCCCTCTCCTGTCAGTATCAAGTCCCCGGATGGACCCCACGCCTGTTTTGCCACCACATATCATCCTATGCCACCACATATCTATGTCCCCAAGGACATCCGGTCAGAGGTTCTTCAGTGGGCTCATTCATCTGCCCTGGCCGGTCACCCGGGAACGACCCGCACCATGTGTCACAGTCCCGAGTTCTGACCACCAGAGGGCGACATTGACCGGGACTGAAGGCAGCCATCTACTCTGCGACCA
>JBBJLS010000036.1:923074-947841 GCA_037577275.1 Bryconaethiops microstoma
CATGCGTTCGTCCAGGCTTGTGATATTTGCGCTCAGGCTAAAAGTTCCAACACTGCTACCCCGGGTCCTCTTCACCCATTACCAGTCCCTCACTGACCATGAAGCCACATATCCATCGACTTCATCACGGGACTTCCAGAGTCCGAGGGGAAAAGTGTCATCCTCACCATTGTCAACAGATTCTCCAAGGCTGTTCACCTGGTGGCTCTCTCCGGACTCCCCTCTGCCACTGCGGAATTGATTATCGAGCACGTAGTCCGATTGCACAGGTTCCCCAAGGACATCGCCTCGGACAGAGGGCCCCAGTTCACGGCCAAGTTCTGGGAAGCCTTCTGCCGTCTGATCAATTCCACCACCAGTCTGTCATCCGGATACCACCCACAGTCAAATGGTCAGACGGAACGGGCCAACCAACAACTGGAGCACTTCCTTCGCTGCTTTGTGGTTGACAGACAGCGCTCCTGGGCTCGCTACCTCGTTTGGGCTGAGCTATCCCACAACCTTCTCACCTCCTCTGCCACTGGTCTCAGTCCTTTCGAGGTATGCTATGGTTTCCAGCCTCCGATGTTCGACCATCAAGAACCAGAGGTTGATGTACCATCTGCCCAACAGTTGGTCCGTAGGTGCCGGCAAGTGTGGTCTCATGCCCGGAGATCCATCCTGCAAGCCAATGCATGCTACACATCCCAACATCTTCATCGGCACCCACTGGGACGACTGTTCCATGTAGGTGACAAGGTCTACCTCTCCACCCAGCACATCAGACTGCACACGGACTCCAAGAAACTCACCCCCCGGTTCATCGGCCCCTTCAAGATCACCAAATGGATTAACCCTGTTACCTACCGGCTCCTGCTGCCTTCCTCCCTCCAGAATCACCCCGTTTTTCACATCTCCCAACTCAAACCTGTTTTCTTCTCTCCTCTGTCTCCCCAGGTTCCTGCTAGTCCTCCGCCCCGGATCATTGATCCTGCGTATACCGTGTGGCAGATCCTGGATTCACGACACCGTGGCCGTGGCACCCAGTATCTTGTCTACTGGGAGGGCTACGGTCCGGAAGAACGGTCCTGGGTTCCCGGTTGGTTCATCTTGGATCCATCCCTCATCCAGGACTACCATCGTCGGGTATCCTCTCAGCCTGGGCCGTCTGGGGATGGTCCGGGAGGGGGGGTGCTTTCACATGTACCAGATCACGTGACGTCAATTGGGCTCGGAAGTGACGTCACACTCAAGGTATAAAAACAGGAAGAGAAGGTATGTCTGTACACAAACATTGAGCTGCATGCCCAACTCGTGTTCCTCATCATCACCATGGTACCGTGAATACTTCAGGTTCTCTCGAACCCTCTTTTATACCTTTCTGTGTACGTGTGAGAATGTGGATTCCTTTGGTGGGAATCTCTACTCCTCTCGGGAGCGTTCTCATATTAACTGCATGAGTACCCGCTCTTTCGTTTTTTTCCGCGATTGGGCTCTTTCCTCACACCACAACTGGCACCATTCAGTCATTCGGGTCTAGCTTCGTGACAGAAATAGTAGGAAGTGAAAAAAATTAAGAAGAAAATAAATAACAGAATACCTAGAAAATCAATAAAAGAAGATTAAAACTGTGATGAGAGTGCAGATATTTAAAAGAAGGCAGAGGATAATAGTGCAGAATAAAATATGCATATTATATGCACAGTATGCATTTATTGTACTTTATCCACTACGTAGTTATTATAATATGCATATCATATACACAAGTAAAGGTATGATAAGTAGTATAAGCTATAATTGGCAAAAAAACATGCCATGTAACGTAACAGTGAATTATAAAGCCATTATTAATACACTCATCACGTTTCACCCACTGTATACTTGTTATAATCACATTAAATGGTGCAGATATTATAAATGTGTTATAATAAGATGAAAAATTGCAGTTCTGTGTAATACTGAATATGCCTTAAATCAACTGCATAGTTATTATAATTACACTTATTATGCCTTATCAACTGCATAGTTATTAAAATGTACATATAATATGATCAGTATATATGTATCATGCTTTATCCACTGTCTAACCATTTTAATTATGTTAATTGGACTTCATAGTCATTACAATTACATCACAACATGTCTTTTAAGCATAAGTAGGGTGAATTTTAAAAAATGGGCCAATTTTTGAACATTTGCCTTCTTGGGACAATTTGATTCTAAATACATTAATGCCCCTTAAACACTGCACAAAAGAAAATAACAGATCCCTTCTCTTCAAACACAGCATGTCCCAAGACTGCCACTGTGTCACTACTGGCAAAATGGGACACCTTCAATATTAAAATGGGACACACTATTGTTTGATGTGAAAAGAGAGAAATAAAAGAGGATAAGTACATGACTGTCTTTAAATAATTATAAAAATGAATAAAAGCCATGCTGGAAATAAAAAACTATTTATCACCTGTAAAATATTAGTTACCAGTTCAGGTTCAAGCATTTTGTTGCCATTGTGTAACAACAAAATTACTTTTGTGTAATAATAATAGTAATATCTGTCTGACCTCAGATGTGCGTGTGTGTGTGTGTGTGTGTGTGTGTGTGTGTGTGTGTGTGTGTGTGTGTGTGTGTGTGTCTTCATCACCGGAGCCCAGAGACATTCATATTTTGTAATGGCTACTCGAGTGCGTACTGAGTGTCGCTGATCTCCTGTGTGAGAATGAAAATGTTCAAGAAAGGCTCAGTTAAAACAGCCTGTGCAGGGAAAGAGAATAACTGTTGAACACTTAGACACATCCAGTTTGGGGCAGCTGGTGGCCTAGTGGTTAGGGCGTTCACCCTGCGATCAGAAAGTCGTGGGTTTGAATCCCAAGAATGCTAGTGACACCTCTGAGGTTCCCTTGAGCAAGATACCGTCCCCACACACTGTTCCCTGGGCACTGTGTTCCTGGCTGCCCACTGCTTCACTTCATCTGCATTTAATGGGTTAAATGCAGAGGAAGAATTTCATGCTGTTCACACTGCATGCTGTGGTGTGTTCACGTAAAACAGATTGGTCACTTCACTTAATGAGGAATTGCATTCCAGCATGTCAAGGTACTTTTGTTACTTGGAAACTGAATGGAAATCCAGTTTCAGCCAAAGCACGAATACAACCAAACATTTTGTCTGCAAACGTGGTGACTTTGATCTGGTTGGTCATCACAGAATTAAGCATGAAGTAATGACCAAGTGTCAAGCATTTTTTTTCTGTGCTGTCCCTCACAGTATCAAAACTGCATGATTCCATGACCAAAACTAATACATCATTTTAAAAGACGCTTGTAATTGGTTTGGCTTTTTATTGATTGCCACACAAATGCATTTGTCTTAACTTTTTTTTTTGTTTTAGCTTTTTTTTTTTTTGCCACCTGCTTCTCTACCTCACCTGCCTCACTACCTCACTGAATCTCACCTGCATTACTACCTCTTTGTACCTCACCTGCCTCACTACCTCATTGTACCTCACCTCCCTTACTACCTCTTTTTACCTCACCTGCCTTACTACCTCATTGTACTTCACCTGTAATTATATGAATAACCACCAAAGCTGAGAAACATAAGCCGCACTGCTGTAATCCAGCTGTAAAAATGAACACCAGTAGTTGCATTGCTGTTACATGCATTGTTACACACATGCCACTACATGTTGAAATGAAAGGTAAGTAGCACAGCTGATAGGTAGTCATGATGCGACTATTGCTTAGCAACAAGGAGGTTCATAGCCAGAGGCAGTATCCAAAAAATACAGTGAACCCCCAAGGGATGCAAAATATTGTGTAGTACCCCCCTTTTTGAAGATTTATTCATTTTAGTATCCACTTGAATGGACATTCCATTACACATGTATTTATGTGTACGAGCAGTTAGCGGGTCTGGCTTATTCCATCATGGTCCACCACTCGTTTCTGCTCAGTTGAGTGCTTTTCTGTTCTGAGTGGTGGGAATCAACCACTCTGAACCCTTGGGGTATAAACTGAGAGCCTGAGGCTACAGCGTCTGCATTACCACCGCACAGCCAGAACAGCCTGGCTTGGTGCTTGCGGGCACAGCGGCAGCTGCTAGCTGTGAGGAATGAGAAAGAATGTGTGTGTGTATGTGTGTTTACATATTCACACTTCATTGTTACTGCCAGAGTGCTGGCCTGTAGCTCAAGGTGCTGGACTCCCATCAGCCTCACTGTTCGAATGTTCGAACCCCTGAACAACAGAGGTGTGAGGTCTGAACTTAAAGCTGCTCCTATTCTTTGTATCCGTAAAGTATTGTAACTGACCCTCGCCCTCTGTGTTCTATTATTCAATCCTCCCAGCCTAAAAGATAAGATAAGATAAGGCACAGCCAGTTATTAGGTTTAGGGGCCAATTACTTTTTCACATAGGGCCATGTAGGTTAGATAGTTTTTTCCTTAATAAATAACATCATCACTTAAAAACTGCATTTTGTGTTTACTTTGGTTATCTTTGCCTAATATTTAAATTAGTTTGATAATCTGAAATATTTAAGTGTGATAAACATGCAACAAAAAAAAAAAAAATCAGGAAGGGGGCAAATACTTTTTCACAGCACTATGTATGTACACAGCAGAGTATCCTCAGATGCCTGGTAGCAGCAGACATTAAATGAAACTCAGTTAACCATGATTAACAAATAGGAAAGTCAAAGAGTTAAACAATGTGCAAACAACTGTGTGTATGAGTGTGGGTGTATGTGTATGGGTGAGATTCTACGTCACTTGTTGTTTTGATAAAAGGAAAAAACAACACTGGTGTCTGCAGAGGTTTGTACCCTTCCTCTCTGTTAATGGCTTCACACTATTATAGTTAGTCTGAGGTTTGTTACTATCATATCTGTGGGCTGTAACGGTTGACGGCCACTAATACATCAACAGCGTTCAAAAAATATTGTTTTGACTATCCCATCTAAGAGGTGCACAGAAACTGGACTGACAAATGTCTTTGGAAAACATGTGTAAATATTAACCACAGTATTACTGACATAATAACGGGATACTATGGGCCACCACAACCTTGTTGTGATATGAGCACTTCAGTTTGGAAAAGAAAACTGTCTGATCATCTTTTAAGACCTGCTCATCATACCATGTCCTTCATAACGTGTCCTTTTTCTTACTTAACTGAACAGTAAAACAAATTCAAATTTCATTAGAAAGTGAAGGGGTCCCAAAACATTTGACAGGTTTGTAGGCACCTTGGCACTCAAACTGTATTGAAAGAATGTACAGTTGTAGTAACACAACATATTCTTTATTCTACACCTGTTACATATTCCGCCTACAGTTAAACAGTTAATTCTCGATCATGGTATTAGAGCAAAAGAACAGTGGGGACTGCAGTATTTATCACACTGCAGCATTGCTACCTCACGAGAAGACCCACCCAGAGGCTTTGGCCATAAAACCAAAGCAAAACGGTGCCACGTCCCTTTATTGCGTCCATGCCCTTGTGAGTGCGGCACTCAATCCCAAATTACTCCCGGGGGTCCGTCACTGTAATTGCAATCTTTCACTTTAGGCAAAAAAGTGTCTTGTAAATGGTGTAATAATAATAATTAAAGCTCCCAGTAGTAGTGTATTATCCTTACATTGGTTATTGTGATAAAGTGGCAAACGTGGTAAAACTACAAGACAAAAAGCACAGAAGGAGAAAGTTAATGTCTCCCGTTTGACCTGAAACCACATTCGCTTATTATTTAGATCAGCACTGAACGCAGCCTTGTGGAAAACACACAGGAGAGGTTTGATCATGCGTGTACTTTTACTGAGACCTGTATGACTCTTTTACTTTTACTCGAGCACTGGAATGAGCACACCTATGATGCCCAGACCCATTTACCCATTAGCAGTACTAGTGCATTATTGCTTATATCGTTCTTGTTTGGACTTAAATTCCACAGTCTTAACTTGGATTCAAAGCTCTTTGGTTTTGGTCTGTACTCAAACCTGTTTGGATTCAGTCTTGACCTGGACTCGAACCTCTTTGGACTTGGTCTTGACTTGGACTCAGATCTCTTTGGATTTGTTTTTAATTTGGACTCGACCCTCTTTGGATTTAGTCTTGGTTTTAGTCCTGGACTCAAATCTCTTTGGACTCGGCCTCGACTTGGACTCACCTCTCTTTGGATTCATCTTTGGACTCAAACCTCTTTGGATTTAGTTCTGATTTGGACTCAAACCTTTCTGGATTTGGTCTGGACTTGACGAATCTGGTCTTGACTACAGCTCTGGTGTCGTGTGACTGTAAACCAGCTCAGTGCGGTTGTATTCACAAAGAAGAACTGAAATAAATCTATTTAGTCAAAAGCACAAAGCAGCTGTTGTTGATTTATTATGTAAAATTAATATGATTTATTGCTCTCTTGTCTGTCAGGTGGGTTGTGATTGGTTGTTTGGCTCCCTAGTTGAGTCAAAAACAAAAAGAGTCACACACACATCTTCTCACAGCAAGTAAAGACAATGGAAACAGCGGCAACAGCAACAGAAAAATAGTTGTAATTAAAGCACCGGCGTGTTTCAGTCTGTTGACTTTTCGCCTCATTTTTTAAGCAGCCGTATAATCAATTAACAGGTGTACACATTTACATAATGAGGCTAAAACATTCTGGCAATCTTTTGCTCTCCTAAATTACAGTGCTAAAGCCTCCAGTTTACAAAAAATGACATAAATCCAACATGCATGACAGTTACTCCAGTTCAAAAGACAGCATTTTTATTTTATATTTAAAACTGTATTCAATGAACCCCGTATTTTAGCCCTTCCAAAAGGAATACTGTTCCAGTTGTGGCTCACCTTTGATAATTCAAGGTTCAAGGTTACTTTGTCATCAGCAGCTGTGTACACATACAAAGTGATATGGAAGTCTATTCTTATTGTTTTATAATATTGCAATGCAATTACAAGTAATTATATTGTGTATTCGAATCCCATTCACTCTGAATCGTGTGTCAGCAGTCTATGTTTAGATTTATAAACATTGTTGCGACATTACACTAGTTAAATTTTTTTTATTCCACTTAATTTTATTTACTATCACCGTTGTAACTGTGTGTTCACATAATTACTTACATAGGCTAATTATTTTTATTCATATCCAACTTGTTCCATCTATTTTATTGTCATGATAAGACCTCCTCTTCTACTTTCAGACATTAAAGTATGGGTTGAAAGCTGGTAATCTGCTCTTTCTGCAAAGTTTCTATTGAGACTGCAGGTTAGAAACACTGAAGGTAAAATTACAACAGGCTTTCATCATCACCAGTGATAATTTCGACATGTAAGGATTAATTAACAGCAGCACAAATCCCATGAATCCAACAGGACGGGGGGGAACCTGTGGTCGAGTCGCTGTGGGGTAATGACAGGTTACACTGTTGTATTGTACCTAAGGAAAATGCCACCTGGGCTTTAATAAGCACATCATATTCCCAGAGCTCAGCCTGGTGGCTTGATGTATTCATGCATCAGCAGGCGTCAGACGGCGGGTCAGCCGCTTGTTGGGCGCTGTCCAGCATACAGGTGCTTTGATAGCTCCACACAGATGTCTGCGTGCGGAAGAACTGTGGCAAACTCCCCCGAGACTCTCCAACGTAATACCCCAGCGAAGCGTGAAGGCTTGAGGGAGAAGCATTCAAAAAGCATGCTGAATATTTCCTTCCTCATTCAGAAATTGTTGATCAATGCATAGGACGGTGGAGGGGGTTCTACTTGTTCTGTACTTTCTCTTTCACTGGGACTTTTTATTTCTTTCCTTTTATCTATTGCATTTCCCTCATCAGGTTAGTTACCCGATAATAAATAACACATATTTTGATAAAATAGCTCTGACCCATCGAAGCATGGCCTCTAAAGGTGGTATTTGCACCAAAATGTTAATTCCAAATCCTTTAAGCTGTGAGGGGGCTCCATGGATCGGACTAATTTGTCCAGCACGTCCCATAGATCCTCAAACGGTTCTGGAAGATCAACACTGTGAACTTCTTGTCATTTTCCTCAAACATTCCTGAACAGTGTTTGCAGTGTGGTAGGACACATCCTGCTTAAAGAGGCCACTGTCATCAGGGAACACCGTTGTCATGAAGAGATGCCAAATGTAACCAAAGTAACTTTTTCCCAGAGCATCACACTGACTCTTCTGCCTCTCCTTCTTCCCACAGTGTATCCTGGTGCCATGTCTTCCCCAGGTAAGCAACACACACACACACACACACACACCCACACACCCACACACACACACACACAACCCTCCCCCTCCCACCACACACACACACAGAGTTGTCCATATGGTGTATAAGAAAATATGATTCATCAGACCAGACCACCCTCTTCCATTGCTGGTGGTGGACATTGGTCAACATGGGCACTCTGGCCGGTCTGCAGCTATACAAAAATTTTGTGAGAAACCAAAATGAAAGGAACAGCGGGGGTGGGAGGCAGAATCAGTACTCCAGGGACCAGGAAGTTTGTGGGCGTGGCACAAGTGATCAGGCAATGACACTGACCTTATTACAGCCTTTGAACCTGGTCTGCAGATGTGATGCACCTTTCTCTCAGATCCAGCATGACCTTTTTAAGCAGGTGCAGCAGGTCTTCTGTGGGATCAGACCAAAAAGGCCTGCCTTCACTGTCCACACACATCACTGACCATTGGGCACCCATGTTCCTGTCTCCGGTTCACCGAGTTGTCCTTTTTTGGACCACTTTTCGACAGTACTGTCCACTGTATACCAGGCACACCTCATGAGACCTGCTCTTTTGGAGATGTTCTGATCTAGTCATCTAGCTTCACAGTTTGGTCCTAGTCGGAGTCTCTCAGATCTTTACGCTCAACTATTTTTCTTGCTTCCAATACATAAACTTCAAAAACTGACTAACCACTTGCTGCCAAATATATACTATTCATTCACAGGTGCCACTGTCATGAAATCAGTGTTCATTTCACCATATATATACAAACACATACACACACACACACACACACACACACACACATACAAACACACACACACACAAACACACACACACAGTCCTTTAACTTTAAATGCACTCGTTAACTGTTTAATCCTATTGGTCACGTAATAGCTTATTAATATTATTATATTATCTATGTATATGTATATCTAACTATCAATATAGATAGATAGATAGACAGATCGTTTGTGATGTTATGTGTGTTATCTCCAAACCTTTCCTCATGTGTTATTCTTGTACTGCAGTGCCAGCTTGGACCTTGGTTCTTCTGAAGGTTTTTTGCCTCTGCCCACAGGGAGCTTCTCCTGACACTGTCGCCTGTAGCTTGCTCAACGGGGGCTTAGACCCGGATTTCTGTAAAGCTGCTTTGTGACAATGTGTGGTGAAAAGCGCTGCACAAAAAAGGCTTGAAACAAAGTATTATTGTAGATATCATGCAATACCAGGTTTAGTTAATCAGTCCTTTATGAAATTACAGTAAGTGCAGCTGATACACATGATCTAACACACTGGCATAATTTTCACCATTTTCATACAATGTAAAAATGAATTTGATAAAGATGTTTTGCATAGACTTCTTTCCATTAGGGGAACTTCCTTGCAGTCAGTTAAAAGGAAGGAGGGAAGGTGTAAAAGGCTTCTCTCCCTCTCTATTAAGGCTTGTGGAACTTGGCCCTCCAGAGATGGTCCAACGCCAGCTTTGCAATGAGCTGCAGCAAAATGGTGTTAAAGCAGGAAGAATTGTGTGAAGGTAAAGAGATGAAGGGCAGCAGCTCCTCTGCGGACTCGGGGCCTCGGGGCCCCGGGGCCCTGGCCTTCATCCGGGAAGCTAATGAAAAGAAATTGTGTGAATGACTCGTGTGGCTTATTTTGGGGGTAAACACTTGTCTGAGTGAACGTACAGCTACTGTAGCTGTTACTGCTTCAAAACATTCTCAGGATTAGACTGAATGTTTCATTCCATTTGGTGAATGCTCTGGGAACCTGAATATGATGGTAATACAGTTAATACACAGCTGTGAGGAACCAGATGGTTAAAGTGGGTTGCAAAAGATTGTCCTTTTAATATACTATTGAAAGGTAATTAAGTTTTTATATATCTGATAAACCTCTTTGTTATATAATGACGAACAGTACTGTGCAAAATTCTCAAGTCACTGCTCATCCCTTCATATTTTGCTTCCAAAGAGCCAGACTTTCTTGTATTTTTAATGTACTGGAACTTGAGGAATAGTTTTCCAGGCATCCTGAAGGACTTTCAAAGACTCTCATTTTCAGTCCAGCCCCTAACCCTGACCAGTTTCAGAGTCACACAGTGACTTACATATAATTCATTCAAGTTGAACAAAGCACATCTAACTAAAGTCCTGAACCAGTGAAGAAACAGGTGCAGATAATTCAAGATGATCAGGAGGTGATCAGTATACTGGTGGTGCTGAATGCTGAGTGGTTGGAACACCTTTATCTAGGTACTTCCAGCCTGTTGCAGTAAAACATTTGTTCACATTTCTTAATTTAATCTACTCAATATACCCAAAACAGTTTGACAGTATATTTGCAGGTCATTTAAAGCAAAATATAAAGAAATGATGGGTGCCTCAAGACTGTTTCTGTGGGAATTCATGCCCCTTCATTCTGTAAGCATTTATGAGGTCAGGCACTGATGTTGGACAAGAAGACCTGGCTCGCAATCTCCATTCTGGTTCATCCCAATGGTGTTGGATGGGATTGAGGTCAGGGCTCTATGCAGGCCAATCAAGTTCTTCCACACCGAACCACGTCTTTATGGAGCATGCTTTGTGCACTGGGACACAGTCATGCTGGAATAGAAAAAGTTTTTCCCCAAACCATGTCCACAAAGTTGTAAGCATGGCGTTGTCCAAAATGTCTTGGTATCTTGATGCATTAAGATTGCACTTCACTGAATTAAAAAATTAAGAGGTGTGTCCCAATTCTTTTGTCCATATAGTGTTTGTAATCTCATGGAGTTGATAGCATGTTGCTAGGTTTTTGCAAGGTAGTATCAGTTGTGTCTCTGGCATGTGTTCTGGTTGATAGCAAGTTACTAGGTGGTTGGTTGGCTAGGGTGTTCCAGTAAAAAGGCTGTGTACAAGTTAGCTATTCCCAACCAGACAAGTTGGTTAAGTGTCTAGAGAACAAAAATCCTGTAAAATAATATCAATAATAAAGAAGAAGAAGCCAAATAAGAGGTATATAAATAGAATAACCTATTGTACATTCACTGTTAATTTTTGTTGTTGTTTTTTTTTCTGTATTCAGTGACAATAACTGTCTTATGAGGGTTAAATGTAAATTTTTAGCTCTTTCATTAGCAATGTGTGCTTAGATATTTCTGTGAAGCGTTTATTAACCAATGAAAAAAAAGCAGAGATTAATTTTGCAGTCTGTACCTCGTGAGTGTTATGGTACGATGGTGTGAAAATGCATAACCGCTGTGTTTGCTTCTCATTCATTTGCATGGCATCAAATGCATAGTTGCTGATGGTGCACAGTTTAAAACAAATTGTTAGTCTACTTGAAAAATGACCCAACACTGTGAAGCAATTACGACGCCAATGCATTCGTATTATGCGTAATAAGATAGTAGCAATGGCTGTCATGTTATTCCTTCCTAATTAGACACCTGCTGGGTTTCAATCACACAATAGGGCAAGATTAGAGAAGAGCCATCCCAATTGCTTGCGTGATCATTCGCTCATCATATAATGAATGGGCAAACAGGAAAACAGGAAATGCAAGCTTTTCAGTTTGTCCCACAGCAGTTCGAAGTATCTGAAATGTAGTGCCACCCACTCAGCACTCAAGCAGGATTCTGTGGCAGGACAGCACCTAGTTGTATCCAACTCAGATCAAACCACTTGGTACCCTTCATCATAGCACTGCCTTCTATGGCACTGACTAATAATTCAGCCTTACAGTGTCTCTCAGGTTCTTCTGTTCAGCACATTTTACTCTTGTCCTGCTCAAACACAATTGTTTGAAATTGTTGCCTCATTCTCAAAACCTTCATGAGGGTAAAGCTGATTTAAGGCAGTGACCACACTGAAAATCTGGGATTTTTTTCCATTTAGGCCTTGAAGTGAACCACAAAATATAATTTTAAAATTCTGAAACATTTTATGCAAAGAAAAGTTCTGATCAGTACAGTGGAGAAAAAACATTCCAGATTCTACATAATTGCTCAGTCACTGTTTAAACTTAAGCGTCCTGACTGTCACGCTGGCTGGTGTCACAGAGGTCATGCACGTGCAGGATATTCCTCAATACAGTGTGTAGATAACAGCTCAAAACTTCCACTGGGATGTGTAAAGCCGTTCAAGTGGTGAGATGGAGTTCCAAAGCTGGGTAAGTGCCCTTAGGTTACTGGGGTAGATCCAGACTTGGACAGACAGGGCAGAGTCCTGAATAGAAGAGGGGGGTAAACAGACAGACAGATACAGACAAACCAGCCAGAAGGTATAAGGGTGAATGGACACTGGATTCCGGCTTGGCTTAAATAACACAGAATGTCGAGAAGCAAGTGAAGCTAATCTAAAAAGTGTGAGAAACCAAAATGAAAGGAACAGCGGGGGTGGGAGGCAGAATCAGTACTCCAGGGACAAATATTTTCATGAACTACTAAAAAACAAACAACACTGGTGGATCATTTAATATTAACACAGAAATCATGGACACAAGTCCAACTCATCTTTAGGTTACTGTGTGTGAAAGGAGTGTGACACAGAAACACATCACATTTCATGCACTTGACCTTGATTATTTCAGGATATTTACACCTTCCTCTGTTTTCACTGTAGACAGACCAGTGGTCTATGCGGTCTGGGACTGGGGCTGGGGGTACAGTTGCAATTGGGCCTCGTCAGGTCTAAACCTGCCTGTACACTCAGAGATGGCCATCCCCTCTTACTGCAAATTGTGTCTTTTTTGCTGAGGCAGCTTGCCACACCGTTATTCCACTGTTGCATATTGAAGCTTTGAGGCAACATAGCTATTTTACCCCTTTACAAAAGAAATATTAAATGAAAACATAAACAACAGAGGAAAACGAAATTAGAACTTACCCAAAATTGTGAAAACATTTTTTAGTTCATGGAAATCCTCAGGATAATGTCACTTTTTCACAATTCTGTGGAGCTGAAAAAACATGGCTGCCGCATGTGGGTGCAGGTGAAGAAAAGGGATTGAAAAAGGGGTTGGACAAGTCATTTGATCAAATACAAGCAGATTGTTGGCTTCTTATTCTTCCTCCAGATTAAAATAAGCATTTTTATTGGTGTATGATTTTTTATGCCCGTAAAACTCAGGGGAACTGGGTATATTACCCTGAAGCAACACCATGCAATAGAGGGTTAAAGCAAATGAGTGAGACTAAGTTCGCACTCACACTAGGCCTGTTTGCCTTGTCCCGTGCCTGAGCATAATTGTGGCCCCTCCGGTGCTCCGTCGCTTAATGTTCCGGACCCAAACATGTTTTTAGCTCCTCAGCACGTCATGCAGTGTACCTTTGGTCCAGGACCATGAAGATTTCCCCAGTTTCCCCAAAGGTCCCCAGTTTCATCAAATACTGTGTCCAATTATTCCTGTATTCTCTCGTCTGCCCAAATTTCCATCAAATGCTGCATCTCTGTGGGAGACCAAAGCCCTTCCTTGCTGCCATGTTTGTTCATGCCTTTGTTAAATGGCACTGTCAAATTCAAGCATGGCCAAGGTCAATGATCATACTCTGATTCAACTCCAAATGAACTATGTCCAAGCCCACCTCATTCAAGTATTAGAGTAATGAACTGGGTTTTTGCTCTTTAGATGGTAAAACGTGGTTCGCAGGACTGATCCTAGATCAGTGGGTTTTTCTTTGAAAAGCTCTATGAATACAGCGTCATTAGAGCTATCGGTAGACAGCTTAACTGTCAAAAGACGACACAAGCTCTCTCTCGGAACGGCTTGGAGATGTAATAAGATTAATGACATTTCAGTGTGTTTTAGCGATCACTGCTGAAGCTTCCAGGATCCGGGATCTGCAGACGAGGGGCTCTGTTTCTGTTTAACCCCAAACAGCGTCATAAACAGGTCAGTGCTCCAGAGAGGTGATTATCCTATTGTGTGCTTAATGGCCCTTAATGACAGCTCTTAATGAGAATTAATGAAAGCCTTTACGAACACACCCTGCATGCACAGACACACACACCCCCACACACACACACCTGTGAATGTGTAGGCATTGCCTTTCATAGCTGTAAAGTCATCTCAAATAGCCATTAAAGATAAGGTATTTGGATAATTACATTGCTTTATTACCCTTTTTTCAATAGAACGTTCACACACACACACATGCGCGCGCGCACACACACACACACGCACACACACACACAGGCACTTACAATATGCAGAGAAGCTGATACTGTAATATAGTCCCAGTGTGTTCAGCGATGTGTGTTTGAGTGTTAGTCTCTCTGTAAAAAAAAATCCTGTTTAACCCGACAAGGGCGTCATTAGATTTAGTAATAATCCACTGCGGGGGGAAACTTACATACAAAAACATGAAAAATATGACTCACTTACACTTCTGTTCTCTAGTTTGCTTGTCACCAAAATGCAAAATTGCTTTGAGCGTATCTGCTAGATGCAAAGGACTATCAGATGTGACAGTATGAAAAATTAATCAAAGAATAAATACATGAATCAATAAATAAACCCTATTTTTAAATAAAATGACAAGAAGCGGTACTGAATTTCTCAGCTGATTCATTTCTGTATTCTGATTGTGCTTATTTTCTCTTGTATTTATTAAGGCATTATCGTTCATGTATTTTACTCAATTTTGAATTTTTTAAATTTTATATTTTACATTTATTTCATTGTATAATGCTATCACAATATATTTGTTTTTCTTTATTAATTAATGTATGTTTATATTACTATTATTATTCCGTCATCCATATAATTACAAGAGGGCAAACAATCTATTTTGTGACATCAAAACAAACAATCTATTTTGTGACATCAAAACAAACAATCTATTTTGTGACATCACAAAACAATGTGTTCAAAATTGGCCTTCCTATATATTTGGACTACATGGACCAGTGAATACATGGTATGGTTGAAACTGGGTTAACTTGCTACATGAAACTTTCTCATTTCCAAAAGCAAATGTAACATTAGATTTGGGATGATATGGAACTAATTCAGCCCAGGCTGCTGTTTCTGTATTCGGTGTGTTGGTGGGATTTGTAGTGCAGCTGCTGCTCTAGAGAGCTCAGACTAAGGCGAACCTACTTGCCCTGAAAGCAAGGCTTCTTTTAAATGCTTCTCCAGCTCCAGTCTAGCCCAAAACCACACTGTTTTAATCACATCGAGTCCAAATTGAATAAGAAGCTGCCCCTCCATCGGGACGCCCCACAGTGATGAGTGTGAGCGTCGGAGAGGGCCAGAACATGTTAGCCACTAGGCCGTCTGTTGCTGCATCTTCTTTAATATGCTGCTGGCCTGTGTCCAGGGGGCTGGCTCCACTCTTGCTCCTCACGCCTCGCACCAGATTTCTCCCCCAGGATGTAGAGTCCGTTCGCGGGGAGAGGGGGAGAGAAACAAGCTGGAGTGGTCAGGTGGCACGGACAGCGTTGCCTGGAGTTTTGGCAGAGGCTGACATAATGCTCATAGGCTAATTAAACAGCCGTCCCTCAAAGCTCATCAGCGGAGGGAGGGGTTCCAGGAGGGAAGAGGCATGCCAGAGATTGAACCCTCCACCACTGACACTCTGACACGAATTGGTTTGTTTCCAGCCCTCTTTTCCCTTCCATTTATCCCTCTACCACTTTTTTATCCAAGACTTCTTCTGTTTTTACTCTCTCTCTCTCTCTCTCTCTTTCTCTCCGCTCACTTTCAGCACTTGACATTTAGGTTTCTGTTTGGCATTGGAGCACAGCGCTGCAAGGCTGCCATCATCTGAGGGAAGAGTGAAAGGTCCACTTATTTTTTATACGCTGCCTCACAAACATGCCTCAGCTCAGCATCCAGACCTATACTGCATTTTTTATGTTTTTGTTTTTTTTTTGTTTTTTTGTTTTTTTTTACATTTGACATTACGGGCAACACAAAAACAGACATCATTTATTTCTGCTTGATCATTTTCTAGCCTAAATCTGCATTTGGACCTTTAAGACAATATGAAAATGACCTCTTTTGATTGGCTGGCCTGTATGACTCCTCTTAGAATGTATATAGGATTATAGGATCAAACACATCTTATAACTTCTACTCTGCGAGAACGAGTGGGACCAACTTACTATTGACTGCATATGCAAATGTGTTGGGTTTTTGTGACATCACAAAAACAGCTAATTTGAAAGGCTAATTTCCATGAGTGGGAGGTTGGGAGGGTACATTTGACCCTTACACAAGATCAAAGAGAGAATGAGGAAAATTCAATTTTCCATGATATAGGCCCTTTAACTGGTACACGAGGAAGCACATAACTGTCCTCAGCCCAGTAAACCGCCTCTCTTACACTGGATATTGCTGAGATAATGGATTGGGAGGCTATTTCTAGACCTACCGGCCGCCAACAGCGGTACGGAGCAACATCGCCATCTGTTGGTGTAGGTGGAACATTCTCAGTGCTTCATGCTCCACTCTGTGATAAAGTGTTCACATTAGGAGCTTCTGAGACTCGTGCTGCCAACCAGTCTGTTGGATAGGAAAGACAACCATCTGCTGCCTTATTCCTAGTTAAGTGTTTACCGGAATACATCATCAACATTATTTTCCCTTTGAAATGTGCTCTGCTTCAGACCATTAGCCTACTCTGTCAAACTGCTCCACGAAAACCTGTTCACTGGAAGTGTTTTTTCGACTCATTTTGAGCCTGGTTCATGGATTAAAGTTTGCAGGAATGCGTTTATTTAATATGAATAGATTTTTAAAAATACCTTTGCCTAAACTCTGGTAAAACAACAGACATCAGGCAGTGTATTCATGACCATTTCACTGAATAACTTTCTGTGAGGAAAATTAAATTTTGGAGAAGGTCCTTTTCTATTCCAGCATGACTGTACCCCAGTGCACAAACTAAGCTCCATAAACACATGGATGGATGAGTTTGGTGTCGAAGAGCTTGACTGGCCCACACAGGGCCCTGACCTCAACCCCACCCAACACCTTTGGAATGAACTGGAACAGAGATTGTGAGCCAGGCCTTCTCGTGAGCCTGACCTCATAAATTACAGAATGAATGTGTCACGCACACCAGTCACATGATGCGCAAGGGGTCCCGGAAGTCACAGGGTATATAAAAAGGAAGCAGGTAGTAACCAGTGCTCAATCATTAAGTCTCATGCCAGCCCAACTCAACCACCAGCCTACTAGTACCGTGAGTACTCCGGGTCTTATCTATGTCTTTCATACTCGCTGTGTGTGTGTGAGAACGCAGGTTCCCGGTGGGAACTCTTTAGTGGACCGTTCTCAGAACAAAGTGCGTGGCCTACCAACTCTCTCATGTCTGTCCATGACTGGGTTCATCCACTATACTGGGCTAACCGTTTGGCCAGGTAAGTCTTGTTTCCTGACAGAATGGCACAATTTGCCACAGAAACACTCGAAAATCTTGTGGAAAGCCTTTCAAGAGGAGCTGTTAAAGTTGCAAAGGGGACAGCAACAAAAAAAAGCAATTCATGAAAGGAAATTGTAAAAGATTATAAAGTTTATGTGGGTTTAAATACCAATATCATTTCTTTAAATATGAAGACATGATGCTGTCAGGTATAGAACCAGACTCCTTTACAATATATGAATTATTTTACTAACTATGAATCACCAGCAAGAATTTCATTATTGGGATCTGTATATAAACATTTTTATTTACTGTCTTTTCTTTGTTTTTTCACCTGTGTTATGCACATTGTTGAGGAGGTATATGCTTTACCTTCTCATTTCATTCTCCTAGTCCCTCCTTTCCAAGATTGTGTAGTAAATCCATTGTGCTGGAGTGAGCAAGGTTGAAGGCGGCTGCCAGTCCCTGCTGCAGTACCTGAAAGCTGGGTCACTTGTTCAGCTTCCACATGCCTACACAATGAGTCACCCTCTCGGCTCGGCTCTTATCACCACCTCCACTGCTGCTCTCCACAATCCTGTCTGCATGCCTGCCGTCACTGGGAGAAATGCACCATTTTCTAATTCAGCAGCTCACGTCTGAAATGGGTTCGCTTTAACAGCTCCGGCTGCCCACACCACACGAGTCAACGGCCCGGCGGCCTGAGAATGAGACCAGACTAGATGAATTCACAAAAGAGAGAAAGGAAGGGGATGGGGGGAAGCAGAAAGCTCTGGCATGTGAGCGCATGGGCTATTTGTGTTTGTGACTGCGCTTCATAGTCTGCTGGAGATGTAAGTTTAATAAAAAAGCTGGATATGACATTTGCTCAGACACAGTTCGTTAAACTGTTAGAAAGTACAGATGAATAGGCCGCAAAGGGATGCACTCATTAGGCAGGATATTCGATTGTAGGATTATATTTCGGAGCAAAATTAGTTTTGGCAGATGGCTGGGCAGAGAGTACCCAACTGTAAAGAGGTTTATGGACCCTCTGAGTTCTCCCGGCTGCAGTACAGGGGAATATGCAGCACCCAGAGGACGACTTTGCAGCTCACAACAGTTTTTCCTTTGTCTCATCAGAAATAAATCATCTTCTTACTTGGAGATTATTGACTTGTTTCTCCTTGTGCCTGTTCCCAGACAAAAGATGACAATTGTGAAACAACTGTGTTGATTTCTTTGGTCGTGGCTCCTAAACGGTGGTCCTACATTGTACTGTGAGAGAGGTTCAAAGACCAATGTGTGCGACCACAGACAGCCTACGATTCTTTTCTGACAATGTCAGATATTTAGGATGACCATCTCACAATGTGTATCCTGCTATAACCTACGTCTACAGATCAGCCAATCAAAACGCAGCATGAAATCAACGCAACAAAATCTAAACATTGCGGAGGAGAAATGAAGGAACATCATTACACATCTACACACCATCACACACACCATCACACATCCACACACCATCATACACACCATTGTAAATCCACACATTTATACACACCATCATACATCTACACACCTTCACACACACCATCGTAGGTCTACACACCTTCACACACACCATCATGCATCTACACACCTTCACACCCACATACATTGATACATGTTGTGCCCAAGTTTATCAGATCCATGTGTGATTTGTAATGATCTTATAAGATGAAATCATACAGTCTTTAAAAAGCATTAGGAGAAATAAGGACCAAAAGAAAAATTGAACTTAAGACTTTTGCTGTTCTTATCGGCTTCTCAGTTTTCTTCTATTTAACAACCTTATTGATCTCAAAACTATCTGACATTTGTAGTTGAGACTTGAATTTGATAACAAAGATGAATTTTAGATGTTGTACAGACTCATGTATAAGCCAGTCAAGTTTTCTTTTGGATTTCATGGTTTGTCTGAAGATCTGATTATCTGAGACAAATAAAGATCAGAGCAGTGAGAGAAAAGAAAGAGCACTTTAAGATCTAAAACTGAGATCAGGCTGAGATTAGAAGGAAATGATAAAAAATCTCATACTGATGTTAAACTGAGCTCAGTTATGTAGAGGAGAAACATGTAATGTAACAGAATAGAGCATTTAGTGTAATAGAATATTCAGTGTAAAAGAACAGAGTTTTTAATATAATAGAATAGAGCATGTAGTGTAATAGAATATTTAGAGTGATAGAATAGAGTATGAAGCAGGATGTCAAGTCAAGTCAAATTAACAGGTTTATTGTTATTTTAGTCATATTCACAATATACAATGAAATGAAACAACTAGCAATGCAAAAACAAAAACAGAAACACCCCGAGACTCCACAAGTGTCGAACAGGAATACACAGAGTGCAAAGAGAGAGAGAGCGAGTGCAAGAAAAACACAAGAGCGACAAAACAACAGGACGTTTAATGCAGCTGATGTTTGAACGAATACAATATTATGAGATACTACATTATAGCAGGGGAGTTGTTAGGTGTGCAAAAATGCAGAATAAAGGTGGAGAGCAACAAAAAATAACTGTGCAAATAATAGCAGCAGCAGGTAAGAATGTGCAGTATATAATAAATAAAGGGTGTTTACAGTAGCAGTTGTGGTGTAGGTTTAAGACACAACAGTTCCATGTGTTTATGTAAACTAGATGTGCTAATTAAAATTTTATTTTGTAAAGAGATCACTAAAGTAAGGTAAGGAAGATAATAGTATGTACCTGGTACTTGGTAACCTGGCAACCTGTCCAGGGTGTTTCTCGACTTTTGCCTTCTGAGCGCGGAGACAGACTCCAGCATCCTCCTGCAACCTTGGTTATGAAAAGCTTCTCAGAAAATAAATGGATGGATATTCATATAGCACAAACAGCACAGTCCAAACAAAACCACTCTTCTGTCTTCGGGCAGGACATAAATGTATATAAATGTCATACAAGACGGCGCTCCCCAGAGGGCGAAGTTGCAGAGCACTCTAAGTCAAGTTCTTTTCTTCTCCTTATTACTTTTTTGGGCAGAGCTAAGACACACACTGCAAAAGCTTTCTATGATTGGGCGACCTTATTAAAACTGAGAGAGCGCAGTAATTTCTGATTTTTCGACCCGATCTCGCTGGAATCCTACCCTGAGCTAACATGATATGCTTACTCAACGCTAGGCCAGCCCCAGGTAGAGAGCTCTCCTGAGAACAACAAGCTGAATTGGAGGCGTGGTAGACAGGGCAGAGCTAACCGTAGGCTCTGGCGCTTGGTTAGCAACGGAAGGCTAACCCTCCCGGTCATACTGTTTGCAAACGTTCAGTCCCTGAAAAATAAAATGGATGAATTCCATGCCCGGATTTCCAAGCAGAGGGACATTCAGGATTGCTCTATACTGTGTTTCTGTGAAACCTGGCTGGGGAGAGACACCCGATGTGGCAATAACACCAGACGGCTACACGGTCTTCAGAGAGGACCGATGCCCTGCGTGGTGGAGGAACGGCCGCCCTCGTCAAACAATCGTGGTGTACTGACTGTAAGATCACTTCTAAATCCTGTTCTGAAACTGTGGAATTTCTGACTTTGAAGCTAAGGCCATTTTACCTGCCCAGAGAACTGCAGTGCGTCATTGTGAGTGTCGTGTAAATCCCCCCCTCCGCTAAGGAGTAGGCTGCACTGAAGGAGCTACACGATATGATCAACGAGCACAAAAATAAATATCCCAATGCTGATGTAATTATTCTAGGAGATTTTAATCACTGCAATCTCTGAAAAAACATGCCTAAACTGCATCAGTTTGTAACCTTCCTCACCAGGGGAAATAAAACACTGGATCACTGCTACAGCAACATTAGAAATGCCTTTTCAGCTTAAGCAAAACCTCATTTTGGAAAGTCTGATCACCTGGCAATCCGGCTAAAACCATCTATAACAAAAGGCTCTAGACAAAGCCAGTCACAGTCAGGACCATTAACACCTGGACTGTTGGTGCAAAAGCTAGCCTGCAGGGCTGCTTAGAGGCTACAGACTAGAGCACTTTCAAAGAGGCCACTAACGACATCAACGAATACACAGAGACTGTGAGTGACTACATAAGCTGGAGTACATCCATATGTGCCCCTCCCAAGACTGTGCGTAGGTTCCCCAACCAAAAACCCTGGTTTAATGGGGACATTAAACAGAAAATCAGGGAGCGGAGGGAGGCCTTCAAGGCAGGAAATCATGTGGAGTATAAGAGAGCCCACTACAAGCTGCAGAAGTCCATCAGAGCAGCAAAAAGGGCTCACTCACAAAAACTTGAAGGCTACTACCTCAACCACAACAAGCGCAGCATGTGGCAGGGAATCCAAGCTGTCACAAACTACAGGGGAACCACAACAGCCACACACCCCTGAGACACCACCCTTCCAGACAGCCTCAACACCTTTTATGCCAGGTTTGACAGGCTGAACACAAACACACCCTCAAAGGGCCTCTGTGATCCCATGGACACATGGGAAAAAGCTCTGAAGAAATCCTGAAAGCTCTGAAGAAAGTGAACCCTCACAAGGCTGTGGGACCCAATGGAGTTCCTCCCAGAGTTTTGAAGGCCTGCGGGGAACAACTAGCTGGTGTACACTGATATCGTCAACCTGTCATTATCCCAGGCAGTAGTCCCTTGTATTTTTAAATCCTCCACCATCATACCAGTCCCCAAAAGACCGGACATATCCGCTCTGAATGACTTCAGGCCAGTGGCACTCACACCCGTTGTCATGAAGCTTTTAGAAAAACTGGTTCTCACCCACATCAACCACATGGTCCCGGACACTATAGACCCCTCCTAGTTTGTCTATCGCCCTAGTCGATCAGTGGAGAAAGCAATAGCAATAGCCCTTCACCACACTCTGCAACACCCGGAAAGATGCAGAACGTATGCCAAGATGGTCTTTCTAGATTAAAGCTCTGCTTTCAACACCATCCGCCCGGGCAAGATGATAGAGAAGGTGACAGACCTCGGCATCCCAACTACCACCTACAACTGGATTCTGGACTTCTTGACAGACAGGCCACAGGTGGTAAGAATGGAAGGACGTGTGTCTGCTGTGCTCACAGTCAGCACAGGATCCCCACAGGGTTGCTGCCTCAGCCCCAAACTCTTCACCCTGTACACTTATGGCTGTGTCTCCACCCAGGACAACTCCATCGTCATCAAATACGCTGACGACACCACCATTCTGGGGCTCATCAAGGGGGGGACGAGTCAGGGTACAAGACCCTGGTAGATAACGTTCTTGTCTACAGAGAGGAGAATGACCTCATCCTCAACACAAACAAGACCAAGGAAATAATACTGGACTTCATGAAGAACCCTCCCCCCCTGCAGCCTCTTATCATCAAAGGGACTGATGTGGAGAGGGCCAACAGCAAAAGATTCCTGGGACTGCAGGTTACATTAGACCTGAGCTGAACTCTCAACACCACAGCCACAGTGAAAAAAGCCCAGCACAGGCTTTATTTCATTCAACTGCTCAGGAAAGCCGGCCTAAACCATCGCCCTCTCACCCAGGCCTACAGAGGACTGATAGAGAGCATCCTCACCATAGGCATCACTGTCTGGTATGGGAACACCACACAGGCAGAAAGGAAGGCTCTGCAAAGAGTCATAAAGACTGCGGAGAGGATCGACAGGACAAAACTTCCTTCCATGAACTATATGTACGCACAGCGCTGTCAGAAAAGAGCAGAGGGAAGTGTCGGGGACTCACTCCATCCAGCTCACTCTCTGCTCAGACACAAAAACTGTATGTACAATCTGAGACACAACAGAGTGGACAGCATCATCACACACGGGACAAGGTTTTTCAACAGCTTCTTCCCCGCCACAGTCAGACTGATGGCAAAACAGAAACACTGAACACAACACTACACTACCTTACCTCACTTGTAATGTACAATGTGATAAATCATTGTCTGTGTAAATGTGCAATATACTAACTGAAGCAGTTAGATCTGTGAAACAGATGCAATATTAGGTGCAATACTATAACTGTGCAATATCTGCAATGCAATTTGGATTCTTCTCAGCGAGTACTTGTATTTAAAAAAAATAAAATAAATAAAATTCTCTCTTTTGTGTAGATATTACCACCCTCTTGTATAGTGTTTTTTATATGGTCTATACTAATAGTAGATTGCTCTATTCTCTGCTTTATTTTTTGTTTTTTACTTCTCAAAACTGCAACTTGACTCAGTTTTGAAAAGTAAACACATGAATTCCAATGTGCATGGACTGTTGGTCTTATAATAAAAGTTTTTGTTATATCTGATTGGCTGATCCATGTACAAAGCTGTTGTGAAATATGGACTCTTTATTCACAGTCACTGAATGGTGGGTGGTGGTGGCCTGGTGGTGGCCTAGTGGTAGGATACTTGCCTCTGGGTTCAAATCCTACCTCCAGCACACCACCACTGGGTTCCTGAGCAAGACCCTTAATCCCAAATTGCTCCAGGGAGACTGTGCCCTGTAGTTAGGGATTGGAAGTCGCTTTGGATTAAAGCGTCTGCTAAATGCCGTAAATGTAAATGAATTCTGTATTAACGCTCAGCTCACAAATAGATAACACTTTTTAATCCGGCTGTTCTCGCAGTCCGTGCAGCACCAGCGGCCCGCCACACTGGACCAGGCACTCAGACCCAAACTGATCCGTCTACCTGTGACCCAGCAAAATGGTCTCTGTTGTCAAGTTTATTTTAAGATGCCTTGTATGCTGGACACTGGGACTATTAGATTAGGGGGTGACATTCTTATCCACTCAGCGATTTGTATGAGTGAAACATGCGAGATGCCCCCCCCTCAGGAAAACACTATGCTACAGCTTTTACACTCCCACATACGGGAGTGTATTGTCTTAAACTCCACCTTATTGATGGACTTAGTTCTATCATTGTTCTTGCTGAAGCATTTTTTTTCCTCTACATATTAGGTCATATTTGTGATTGCTGTGACAGTTACTGCACATGAACAGTGCGGAAACAGTTATTAAATAAAAGTTATTAAATAAAAGAGATGCTGAAAGTCTATAATGTTGATTATTCATTCACTCATATGCCAAAATTCATTTAAATATTTTTATACTTTTACAGCAAAAATGTGTGCGATTAATTTTGATTAATTAATCCCAGAGCTTGTAATTTAGATCAATATTTTTAACCGCATGACACCCCTAAT
>JBBJLS010000036.1:947941-976254 GCA_037577275.1 Bryconaethiops microstoma
AGAACAGAACAGAATAGAATGTAATAAAACAGAACAGGATGATAACAGAACATGATAGAACATAATAGAACAGAACAGAATAGAATGTAATAAAACAGAACAGGATGATAACAGAACATGATAGAACATAATAGAACAGAACACAATAGAATGTAGTAAAATAGAACAGAATAGAATTCAAAAAGAAAATAATAGAACAGAACACAATAGAATGTTATAAAACAGAACAGGATGATAATAGAACATAATAGAACATAATGGAACAGAACAGAATAGAATGTAATAAAACAGAACAGGATGATAATAGAACATAATACAACATAATAGAACAGAACAGAATAGAATGTAATAAAACAGAACATAATGATAATAGAACATAATAGAACGTATTAGAACAGAACAGAATAGAAGAACAGAGCAGAACTTTAATCCCCGGCAGGTCAGCAGGGTGTTGAGCTGCAGATGTTCCAGATGCTCTTCAGGCTCTCTCAGTTTCACAAGAACATCAGAACGTTCCTGACGGGTTCTTTTGTGTTATCTTAGGCCTTTATCAACTGCAACTCCACGGTTGACGTGGCGCCCTGGAGGCTGGAGGTGCCCGAGACGCATGTGAACTGTGATTCGGGACCGCTACCGGGAGAGGTCAGGGTTCTCCGCCCCTTTAAGATCAGAATTAGAGGAATTATTTACAAACTAACACATCACTCTTCATTCACACGTCCTCCAGATGACCTGCAGGGCCTGAAAACTCTGCTGAAACTCCGGGATTATGAACATCTTTAGGTTTAGGTTTAGACCAGATTTACGTTTTGGGTTTGTTTCTTTTAGCACTTGGGCTATTAGGCTAATGCTAGAAATGTGAGCAGAAACAGATCAACCATAACATTAAAACCACCAGAGCAGCTCAGACCCTTCCAGGTCTGCACTCCACAAGAACCTCTGAAGGTTCTCTTTAAGATCCTTTAAATCCTGTGAGCTGTGAGGTGGTTCCTCCATGGATCGGACTAGTTTGTCCCACAGAAGCTCGATCGGACTGAGATCTGGAGAATCTGGAGAAACCTTGAGTTCTTTATGAGGTTCCTCAAATGGTTCCTGAACAAGACCAGCTGTGTTGAAGGTGTTCATTTGTACAGACATCACAGTTTGGTTCTTCTCAAAGTATCTCAGAACTGATGGTTTACCCATTTTAGAACCCACAGTGGTTCCATAAACCTGCACTAAAGTGTGTTAGCAGGGCTAGAAACAGCAGCTTCCATTACTTGTTAGCATTAGCCTCGTAGCTGCAGTGCTAAAGCTAAACAGGTAACTCTAATGTTAGCCTGTACTCTGATAGCGAGAACGTGTTTGTTTCAGAAAAGTGACGCCTCAGAAGAAGCTGTGAACGGCAAAGTGGCCACCACTACCCTCACAGAAGCTCCAGGACCAGTTCCTCCACCCAAAACCTCCGACTCAGAGTCCACAGCCTCCACCAAGTGCCCCAGCAAACCCTGGAAGGAGCTTAAAGTGAAAATACAGATGGCAGTAATAGGCTAATAAACGAGTGTGAGATGAAAACAGGTCCTGCGGTTTCTCTTCAAATCTACGCAGATCTTCTGTTGTGGAATATTGAAATAAGTCTCATAGTTTGCCTGTAGGGGCTAAAAAACTGTAGAAGAAACTAATCTGTGCTTAAACGCTCTCAAACATGTAAAAGTAACATGTAAACCTTCAAATAAATTAAACAAATTAAACATTTTCTTTGTTCTGAGGCAACCAGTGAAGATCCATTCTAAATTATTTTGTAATTTAATGAAGTTTTTAACTAAAATTGTGATTGAGTAAAAGTACAAGTATTTAGGTTCAACTGTACTTGAATAAAATACAAATCTACTCAAATAATACTGAGTACTATCCAAAGTACAATTGGTACTGTTCCTATTGTATGTTTAGTTGAGTACTGATGCTGCTTATCAATACTCAAACTTATTGATACTCTTATTGATCCCACTCTCCATAATCTGCTGCAGGAAATAAAGACGTCACATGAAATGATGTAAGATTTCAGTGTTTCTACTGTATATTTTGGACGAATAAGGATTATAGGTAGATAGATACAGATATGTAGATATCCGTAAAATATATATATAAAGATATACATATAATGTGGTGTGTTCACATGTGACTATAGGGGGGCACTTTCCTTTGTTTACTTTACACATATATATATATATATATACAGTGGGTGAAATAATTGTTTGATTCTCTGCTGAATTCATAAGTTTGCTGACTTACAAAAAAATTAACAGTCTTTAATTCATGAGACAGAATATCAATCAAAAATCAAGAAAAAACATCTTACATAAAAGCTATGAATTGATTTGCATGCCTTTGAGTGAAATAAGTATTTGATCCCCTACAACCCAGCCAGACTTCTGGCTCCCACACACTGTTGCACACAGATTACAATCAATAATAGAACCTCCTGATCTAAACTCGTTATGTGTATAAAGCACACCTGTCCACAGAATCAGTTTCTTCCATTCCAGACTCTCCACCACCATCAGCAAGACCAAAGATCTGCCAGAGGACATCAGGGACCAGACTGTAGTCCTGCACCAGGCAGGAATGGGTTACAGGACCATCAGCAAGAAGTTTGGTGAGAAGGTGACGACTGTTGGTTCGATGATTCGGAAATGGAAGAAATATAAAACGACCATCAGTTGCTCTCAGTCTGGAGCTCCATGCAGTATCTCGCCTCATGGGTGAGGATGATCTACCACTGTAAAGTAATTCTAACTGTATAAAAAAAGCGGATATACAAATTCTTACTTTATAAACTAATTCGAATTGTAAAAATTAAGTATTTTTTTAAAGTACCGCTATATGAGCAAAAATGCAATAACATTTGTTTTGCTATTACGTTAGACAAATAAGGAGCTTTTTAACAGCAGTGTTCCTTTTTAACACAGTTAGGGTCATGGTATATAAAACCAAAGCCATTGCAGGTCATTCATGTTTTATCTAGCTTGTTACAGAAAATTGACCTCCCCTGTGTTCTGAGTGGTTGAGGGTTTTTCAGTGATCAGTTTTAAAGCCTGACAGCACTCTGACCCCGGGCGGTATTGATTTATAAAGACTGTGTGGGCTGGTGAGTAAACATTTGCCTGTTCGCCGCAGGCCGAGCTTCTGAAGCGATAAAACGGCCGGTCAGTGGTTAGTCGTGTCCAGAGTGCAGCCAGACCACTTCAGACCCTCAGATCAGCTCCAGGGACGAGACGAGTGCCGCTGGAGTGATGAGTCGACACTGGACCCGCACCCTTTTCGCCCTCACCTGGCTCTTCTTCGCCGGGTCGAGCGCTCAGGAGGACACGAAACTCGGGTGTGATGATAAAATCGTGCAGGACGTGGTGGATTTGATCCTTCAGAAGCACAATAAGAACCTAACGGAGGGAGGCCAGCTGGCCCTGTATCAGGTCCTGGAGGCTTCAAAGGTCAGTGTTGGGCCCTGCTCTTCACACAGGATCCTTTATTTTTACATGTACTGAAATCAGGCTGGTTTTTACAGTTAATTTTGAAAGGTAGCATTAGTTTTTACAGTTAGAATTACTTTAAAAAGGTAGAATGAGTTTTTACTATTAAAATTAGTTTATACACACTAAGAATGAATTTTAATACTTACTTTATGCAGTAAGAATTACTTATAACGTAAGAATTAGTTTGTGCGCTTAGAATGAGTTTTTACTATTAAAATTTGTTTATACACTAAAAATGTATTTTTAACGTTACTTCAAACAGTCAGAATTACTTTACACAGTACGAATTTTTACAGTTTGATTTAGTTTGTAAAGTAAGAATTTAGAATGCTTAGAATTAGTTTCTACAGGTAGAACTAGTTTACACTGTTAGAACAGGTGTTTACTATCAAAATTCGTTTATAAACTAAGAATAAGCTTTTCCAGTTAGTTTATACAATAAGAATTAGTTTGCACAGTCACAATAAGTCTATACAATAAGAATGTATTTTTGTTGTCTGAATTCATTTTGACTGTTAGAAAATTAATTTGTAAAGTAAGAATCAGTTTTTACTGTTAGAATGAGTTTTTACACTTTGATTTAGTTTTTACACAAAAAAGAGCTAGAAAGAGTTTTTAGATCTAGAATGAGTTTTTATAATGAAAATATTTTTGGGGGTTTTTTTTTACACTTTTCCCCTCTCAGGCCAAGAATGAAGGTGCGGAAATTCTGACGGTAAGTTTCACGGTGCGGGAATCTGACTGTCCCGCAGGAGGAGAAAAACTGTGGAGCCAGTGTAAATATGTGCTGCCCCCCTCCAAGGTACGCCTTAAAACATTGAACTTATTGTTATGTATTTCTTTTTTACAGTTTTTTACAGTTTTTTTATTTCTCAATTTCAATCGTTTTTAAAATTTTTGTTCTCTGTTAAAACCATCCATTTTAATCTTCCTTTAAAACACTTTTGTTGTTAAAAGTGCTTAAGAAATAAAGGGAATTTGTTTAGACCTACATCTCAATTTAGTCCATGTCCAGGACCATGTCCAGAACACCAGATTAAACATATTATTATTATTATTGTTATTATCTTTTATTTTATAATGCCTCAAAACCTGGAATGATTAAACAGTTAAGATCAGACAGGCAATAATTACAGGAAATAATTATGAGCTTTTTTTCTTTACATCCATGATTTTGACATTTTATTACTTTTTTCATTAATATTACATTTACAGTTTTGCTTTACTTTTTTTAAAAATAACTTTACCATATTCGTGCTGCCTACACACTGTTTTTAAAACTCCATCAAACAATTTGAGCAACTTATTGTTGTTGTTGTTTTATTTGGATTTTGTGAGTTTTTGTTTTTACTCCCTAGTTCCAATTTTGTAATGGAAAAGTCCTGCTCAAAGAAACGAATGAGGTTCTCTCACAGGAATGTTCAGGTGGGTCATGAGTTGCTTATCCACTACACTGTTTAACACTCAGAGCCCTGTGACACCCCCAGGCTTTAGAATGATGGGATTAACATAATAATGACATCATTCACTGCTCTTGTAGCTGTTCAGTGTAACGTTCCAGTTCAGAAACGTCTGGTTCCATTATCTTACAATGAAAGTTAAGAACATTTTTGCCTTCTACTGTACCTTTTTTAGAAATACTTGTTTATTTGTTTGTTAGTTTTGGGAAGCGCAATGGCATAATCTGTACCTACAGTTTATATACAGTAAACGCCCGTGATAAGCGGAGCATTCCAAGAGCACCCACGTAAAGTGAAAAAACATGTTGTAATGTACTAAAGGTGCTGGGCTTTGAATCAGACAAATCCAGTATTCCTTTTATAGCTGCATTTGGCACCTCTTCTCCTCCTACAGTGTTTGAAATATTGGCATGGTTTGAACGTCAAAACGTCCATTAATATCCAATGTACTGTGCGTTTATTCAGATTTTTGATTGGTTGCTCAGGGAAAGTATAGATGGTTTCAAAATTAGATTTTTGTGGTTGAGTCACCATTGTAATGTATTTGGGGAAAGATCGCCTCAAAAGTGTGTAGCGGCAAGAGTCTGTGGGGCCTGAGAGCAACAAACTGTAGAGCGACAAATCCGACCTGCAGAACTACAGACACAGCAGACTCATAAACAGATTTCAGGACACTGAAGCTCAGGTCAGTTATCAAGAGATGTGTGTCACTGTTTGTTATGGTTCACTTAAAGATACTCAGCCCATGAATGCGGCTATGCATGCTTTTCCCACCTGTTTTCAGGAGAGAGCAGCTCGCTACACCCATTTTCAGCTGTCCTCAACCTTAAATGTCTTGGTAAGAACCAGTGAGTCAACACTGCCATCCACAGCGAGCTCAGGGACACCAACTACCTCACTCATGTGCCGCATTACTGTATGTACTGTGTATTCTGCGTTACTGCATAGTCTGCATATACTGTGTATTCTGCGTATACTGTGTATTCCGCATATACTGTGTATTCTGCGTATACTGTGTATTCTGCGTTACTGCGTATACTGCATATACTGCATATACTGTGTATTCTGTGTTTCTTCGTTACTGCGTAGTCTGCGTTATGTTTACGTTAACGTTTATGGCATTTAGCAGATGCTCTTATCCAGAGCGACCTATATCAGTGCTTCAGTAGTCCACAACTGTTCTTTATACCTGTAAAGCTATACTTAAATCAACATCAGTTTCTAACCAAGTTACTGCTAGCTAAGTTACATACCTTAACAAACCCTGTCAAAGAGGAAAACAAGTCAGAGGTTAATACACAAAAAGGAAAAACAGTTAAGAGGGTAAGGGATTTGTTAAATATATAGGAAAAGATGTATAAGAGATAAGCGAGAGGACTGGTTAGTCACCAAGGTGCTCCTTGAAGAGGTGGGTCTTCAGACGACACTTGAAGACAGCTAGGGACTCCGCAGATCTGATTTCAAGAGGGAGTTCATTCCACCACTGGGCGGCCAAGACTGAAAAGAGTCTTAATGCTTGTCTTCCTCTTCTTTTGAGGAACAGAGGTTCAAGACATGTGGTGCTTGAAGCCCTGAGAGGATGAGAAGTGACGCTGCCTGATCAGTGCAGACAAGTAAGGAGGTGCAAGTCCATTCTTAGCCTTAAAGGCAAGTGTTAAGGTTTTGAACTTAATGTGAGCGGCCACAGGGAGCCAGTGAAGGTTCTGTAGTAGAGGCGTAGTGTGTAAGAATTTAGGAAGATTGAAGACTAACCCCGCAGCTGCATTCTGAATCAGCTGAAGTGGTCTCGTTACCTTCAGTGGAAGTCCAACCAGAAGAGAGTTGCGGTAGTCCAGTTCAGAGATGACCAGAGACTGGATGAGTAACTGTGCAGCTTCAGTGGTGAGAAAGGGTCAAATTCTTCTGATGTACAGAAGGTAGCTGCATGTCCTGGAGATCTGGTCAATGTGTGACAGGAATGACAGTTCTTCATCTAGCATGACACCAAGATTTCTTACGTTCTTTGTGGGGACGATAACAGAGTTCTCAAAAGAAACGGCGAGGTCATGGCTTGGTGATGTACTCCATTTGATGAAAAACAGCTCAGTCTTGCTGGGATTCAGCTTGAGGTGGTTGGCCACCATCCAAGAGGAGATGCCATCCAGGCAGTCTGAGATGCAGGTCGAGACCTGATCATCACTCGAGGCATAAGTTGAGTGTCATCTGCATAAAAGTGGAAGGAAAAGCCATGTGAGGCTATTAGATCCCAAGCGAACCAGTATATAGAGAAAAGAGAAGCAGTCCAAGGACCAAGCCCTGTGGTACACCAGTGGACAATCTTTGTGGGACAGATTGGGAGCCTTGCCATGCTACCTGGTACCTCCAGTCCTCAAGGTAGGATTCAAACCATTGCCAGGCTGTGCTTCATATCCCAAGGCTGGAGAGTGTAGCCAGGAGGATCTGATGGTTAACCATGTCAAAGGCTGCAGAGAGGTCAAGAAGAATCAGGACTGAAGACAGGTTGGCTGATCTAGCTGCATGAAGCTCTTCTGAGATGGCTAGTAGTGCAGTTTCAGTAGAGTACACAGCCTTGAACCCAGACTGGTGAGGATCCTGAAGCCTCTTTTGAGAAAGAAAGATGTTAAGTTGGTTATAAGCAACCCATTCCAGGACTTTGGAAAGGAAGGAGAGAAGAGATACTGGTCTGTAGTTGTTGATATCTGAGGAGTCCAGTGTGGGTTTCTTCAGAATTGATGTAACCACTGCAGACTTGAAAGCCGATGGGACATGGCCAGTTGTTAAGGAGCCATTGATGATGTAGGCAATATGCGAGATTAGATCCGAGGATATCATCTGGAGCATACTCAACAGGATAGGGTCGAGCGGAGACATGTTGGGTTTGCTGGACATCAGGAGCAATGACACATCCTTGAGAGAGAGAGGTGAGAAGCCAAGAAACTGGGCAGTATTGGCTGGCTGACAGGTGGCTTGATGATTGGTGGGAAGGATCTACTAATGTCATCAATCTTCTCCTTAAAGAACACATCGAAGTCTTCTGGTTAGAGAGCTGGAAAAACAGACAGAAATGGAGATTTAAGAAGTGACGAAAGGTGGCAAAGAGCTTGCGAGGGTTGGATGCCAATTCTTCAAACTTGGTTCTGTAGAAGGAAGACTTTGCAGAAGTTAAATCAGTGGCAAATTTGGATAAAAGAGAACGATAATTGATAAGGTCGCTGTCACTAAGCATTTTCCTCCATCTTCTTTCGGCTGCTCTCAGTTCCCTTCGGTTACTTCACAGGAACTCAGACAGCCATGGAGCTGGGGGAGAAACACGCATTGGTCTTTGTTAAAAAACAACTTATTTATTTAAAGTGTTTGCAAACCAAATGTTACTGCACTTTTGTTCATACAGCATTACTTTTTTTTTTTTATAAAAGTGTGCAATATTCCAGTTTATCCATAGTACTATATCTACATTACTAGATCCATATTACTATACCTATATTACCATGTTAAAAATAATAAACCATAAAATACATTTATGGGAGAAAGAACTGTAAATATATTTGAATATTATTAATAATATTTTGTATATTTTGACATATGACACTTTTATTAAAAGCAATAAGCCTTCAGGACTTTGCCAGTGATAGTTAAGGAAGTTTTGCCAAAGAGCTGTCATGTATATGCTGAGATGTTCAGCTCCAGTTACAGGACTTTCCGACAGTCACTTCTGTACGTTAATGTAGAGCCAATGAGCAGCAGTCAGTAACCAGAACACCAACCAATCAGCACTCACTCACCAGAATGCCAACCAATCAGCACTCACTCACCAGAATGCCAACCATTCGGGACTCAGTAGTTAGAATACCAACCAATCAGCACTCATTATGCAGAATACCAACCAACCAGCACTCAGAAATCATAATGCCAAACAATCAGCCCTCAGTAGCCAAAATGCCAACCAATCAGCATTCAGAATCCAGAATGCCAACCAATCAGCACTCAATAGCCAGAAAGCCAACCAATCAGAATTCTACAACCCAAAACCTGTTTACTGTCAAAAAATTTAATATATTAGTAAGATTTATTTTTTATGTAGTACTTTCTTCTAGATTCCAAAATGAAAGAAAAATCGTGGTCCTTTCGCTCCTTTAACCAAATTAAAAAAAGGACTTGCTTGTGTTCGCCCTCCAGTGTTTATATTTGATTTGATGGCAAAGTAAAGTGGCCCCTTTTAGTCACATATGAGCACACCACAGTGTGAAATTCTTTCTCTGCATTTAGTCCATTCTCCAAGTGAAGCAGTGGGCAGCCAGCGACAGGGCACCCAAAGAGCAGTGTGTGGGGATCGTACTTTGGTCAAGGGTACTTCAGTGCTGGGGTGCAAACCCATGACCTTCTGATCACAGGGACAACTTTCTAAGCACCAGGCCACCAGTTGCCCCAGGCTCTTCATAAAACTGACTCTGTTTTTTCTTCACATCATACATTATTACGGAAATAGATGATGACCAGGGTCGTCCTTATTCTCTTCATCCTTCTCCTCATCCTGTCCTCCTTCCTTCTTCTCCTTCTGCTCTTCCTCACTCTTTTTCTCCTCCTTTCCTTCCCCCACCGCTCATCCCCATCTACCTTATCCTACCACTCTTCCATCTTCTTCTTCCCTCACTGCCTCTTCACCTCCTCCTATCTGTCTTCTTTCTCCTGTTTCTTCTTCCTCTTCATCTTTACATTTTCTTCCTTTCATTTTCTCTCCCCATCCTCATTTCCCTCTTCTTCTTCTTCCTCTCCTTTCTTTCTCCTCTCCTTTTCCACTTCTTCTTGTTCTCCATCTCTTCACTTTCCTCCTCCTTTTAATCTTCCCTTTCCTCATTCACTCCTTCTTGACATCCTCCTCCTCCTCTCTTTTCAATCCCTCTTTACTCACCCCTTCTTCCTCCTCCTCTCTCCCCTCATCCACTCCTTCCTCTTCTCCTCCCCCTCTTCACCCACTCCTTCATCCTCTTCTTCTTGTCCTCCTCCCCTCTGAGGGTGGCGCACAGTGAGTGCGTGGCTGGGAGGAGGTTGCGCCATTTTGGATGTGGACAGCAGCGGGAGAGTGGGAGGAAGAGAGAGAGAGAGAGTGCTAGTGTAAAGCAGGGGGAAAGGGAGAGAGAGAGAGAGAGACACAGAGAGAGAGAGAGAGAGAGAGAGAGAGAGAGACACAGAGAGAGAGAGAGAGAGAGAGAGAGAGAGAGTGAGTGAGTGAGTGAGTGAGTGAAAAGCAGGGCGAGAGACTGTGAGTGTGTGTTCTGTTTCCTGTGCTGGGCTCACACTGGGACACGGACAGAAATAAACCAAACAGACCGATCAGCCCTCTGCTTCACATCGCCGCCTCCCCCCTCAGAGTCCCGGCCGGACCTCGCCGCAGCCCCGGAGCAGGAGTTCACCCAGCCCGGGCTCCGTCTCGCCATGGCAGGTAACCATGCAAATGCTAATGCTAACGGTAGCCTAGCCACTAGCCCCTCCGTCTTGGGCGAGGGCGTCTCTGCTTCATTCCAGAACCCCACCTTCCCCGGACAGCACTGTTAAAAACCGTTTCGAGTTGACACATCAGTTCTTGGGGTTTACAGCCCCCTGAAACCGACATTAGCCGGTTCCGAGGTAACGGCCGTCCTTGCTTAGCTAGTTAGCTCAGTCACACTGCGGCCGCCCCCCTCCCTGCTAGGCAGAAGATTTTGGCGCAAAGTTTATCCCAGACGCAGGACGTGACAGCTGCCTTTGCATTCTTACAGAATCGAAGTGTTCTGTTCTCATAGGAAAGCACCGTTGGACAAGTGAAGGATGTTATTTGTTGTCGTTTCGACGAGCTAGCGTTAGCCGAGCGTGTTAGCGTTAGCCTGGTAGCCCGAATTCCCTCGTTATTTACCCGAGCAGGTGGATACGACTTCTTTGGGTTGTAAACTACCCAGCTCCTGTCGTTTTTTGCGTTTAATGTTAAGTCACATTTGAAGTAAGCATTTAAATAGTCTCATGAGGCATTTGGGAAGTCGTTGGTAAGTTTGGTCCTGAAATTTGGAAGCTTAGGGTTCTCTAAAATCTGGCAACCAGAGGAAAAAGTTAACTAGTTTAACTCATTCTCAATCAAGATTGTAGGTTTTCACCTGTTCAGACTGGAAAATGTTGCAGACTAGAGTGGTGTAAGGATCCAGATGTGCATGCTTGAGCCGATTTCTGATCTGATACCAATATTTGATTAGAGTGTGTAAATGTTTTGCTTCTGCATTAATTGTGTAACATCACTGCACAGTTTAGTTTGGATGAGGCCATGTTCACATCAGGCATTCACGTTTTGTCTGATCTAGAAACCCTGCTGCTAATAAGAGACAATAGTTATTTTCAAACGAGACATGATCAGAACTGTATGATCAGTCTGTACAATATGCCATATTGGTCACTCTAGGCTTACACATGGTTTGTTATTAAAGATTTGCAGCACTGCCTTGTCAGTAAAACATATTTTACTTTGTTGTTCTGCTCTGGGTAACACAAGGAAACGATTTTACTGCCAAAGTTGTCTGGAAGATGTTTTTAATAAGGTACCGCCACATAACATTTCGGAATGTTTTATCAAATATTGATTAAAGATTGTCATTAAGATTATTTATTTGTTAATTGTTCATTTGTTTACATCTCTTGTTTTCAAATAATTTAAGTTGTTTAATATACCTTTTGGCCATGACATAATTGTTGAAATGGCGTTAAACCTAAAGAACTACTACTGCTGCTGCTACTACTACTTGTCTGATCTAAAGGTGCACAATACTGACAAAATATCGGCATTGCAATTGTACTGTTATATTCTGAGATTGTGATGCCTTTCATGATGTTAGTTTCCATATCATCACTTTTCTGAAGCTACAAAACACTCACAGTCTGTAAATATTGTCTCGAATAGGACATTTGCTCCACCCATAAATACAAACCGTGAATGGAAAATAAGTTAAATAGCCCGTTTTCAAATTATAGTTTTTGTGATGTCACAAAACCACATTTATATATATCTCTTTTTTGTGGCTACAGCAGTTTAGCCTCACCCATTCATGCACTGACATTTTTAGTGGTTAAAAATTAGACTTTTGTTTAATAGACCTTAATTAGTAACTCACCTGGAGCTGTTATTGGTTAGAGGCTCATATTGAAGCATTTTGCGATATCAGTATTGCGGAGATTAACAGACAATATATGTGCAGGCTTAATATGAGACCACAGTTCGATTTGATTTGTGTGTAAATACATCTTGCTTCTGCACTAGTTGTGTAATGTTGCACAGATTGCTTTGGTTGAGGCCCTGTTCACACCTGGTGTGTCTTAGGTGGTCCAATTACAAGTGGACTGCTCTACATACAGATGTGAATGCATCCAAGTTCGCTCAGACAACATTCAGAAGCGATTTGGACCACCTTTGGTCATTGCAAATAGAAACGTGCACGTAGAGCAAGGTCAGATCACAAGTGGCTACGTTCTACTGTCAGATGTGAACAGATGTATGGGAAGTTGTCCTCGTGATCGGTCCGCCCAAGATAACAGGTATAAACAGGGCCTGAGACGAATGTGAATTTTATGACAAGACAAAAAGTTACAAAGTAGCATCAAGTTGAAATGGAGAAATTATGCTTTATATCAATGACACGTTTACAAAAGCAAAATGTAACAAATAATCACTTTAAACATATCTGAACTGTTTAATGTACACTCTTAAGTAGCATATTTCCCCCCACAGACTGGAATAATGATCCTTTTAAAATGCATGTGCAAAATGTTCAACAAATCTGAGACAAGATCTGAAAGTTACTGCTTTTTGTTAAGAATTCAGATGAAATTCATGTTCCCTCATATCAAACATGAATTTTTTTCTGAATGTTTTCTCATTTTCCCCAAAAACTTTTGCATTGAAAATGATGCATTTAAAATGTGTGCAAAAGCTACAATGAGTCTGAACCATGACCTGAAAGGTAGTATAGTATTCAAATGAAATTCACATTCAGCATAAAAGTGGATTGGAGAGACTGAAGATTTCATATTTCTGCACCGTTTCAGGTTGTTTTTCGATGCAGTTTTAAAATGCTTGTCATTTGAGGTTCTGATTGGTCCACTCGCTATGTGATGAGTCCCTGCTTAAAAGTTTGTTTTTGGACAATTAGCATTCACTTTTGGTATCTTGCCTCTGTTACTGTGGCCACATCCTGGAGTGAATAGCTGTTAGCTGTATAGTTTTTTTTCTGGGGATTAAAAGTGGGTTGCATTGTGTCTCACACAGGCAGGCAGAGGATGTACAGCGAAAAGAAAACAAGTCTTTAGTCTCAAATGCTTAATGAGTATATCAAACCAGTTTATTGTTCAGATTAAAGCACAGTCATACGACATAGGAGTTGTCCAACCTGTTTCCTTTAGCCATTTAAAAGTAATGTTAGAGACATGAAGTCATTTGGGTGTGAGTTGCTCCGAAGGGTATGGCTCTTCCATAGTGAAGCATTGTGTAGTCGGTTGGTTTTTGCTTCAGAACTGCATGTTCTTTCAGTGTTTATTAAACTGCAAATGAGTTTTAAAAGCCATATAAGATACTGCAAGGTCATGCCTCCACCCCTACACATACGCTACGTCTCACTTCCATCCTGACGCCTTTTTATAAGGCTGCCACACGTCACACATCCTGGCTTTTCAGCACCTTTTCACTACCTCTTTTACAGACTGACTCAGCTTTTCCCTGTTTTTTTTTTTCTTTCTACCAGACAGCACAATTTAGCCGTATTGACCTGAGTTTCTTAGTGTGATGTCGGGTTTTTTTTTTTGTAATTCACTTTTTTATTGACATACTTCTTCATACATACACTTACAGCAGAATATGTTTCAGATTGTGCATTGTTTACATTTATCGTTTACATTTATTTTGTTAACTGGATAAAAGAAAAGAGAAAAGAAAAAAAAATTGTATATATGAAAATAATACACAAAGATAAAACATATCTAAAACTATGTATATAACGGGAGTGATCAGTACCATGTAGTTAAGGAGATGTGAAAATAAGGTCAGGTCTGTTGGTCTTTACATATTTAACCCATTTGTCCCACTGTAAGTTAAATTGTTCCAATGCACGATTAACCAGTGCTGTTATCTTTTCCATTTCGTAAATATCCCTTGTAACTTCCATCCACATTTTCATAGTTGGGCTTTCCTGTGATCGCCATTTCTTGGTAACAGCTTTTTTCCCAGCCGCCAGTAATATATTCATTAAATATTTATCTCGTCTCAGCCACCCATGGTCTAAACATCCAAAATATATGGTCTTTCTAAAGGTATGTCACGTGCAAAAATATCTTGTAGGGCCTTGTGGATTTCTTTCCAATAGTTAGGGTTAGGGTTAATAACAGGACAGTTCCAGACAATATGATAATGATGAGTCTTTTGATGTCCACAATTTCTCCTGCAGAATGAGGAATTACCATTGTAGTGAGAAGTCTAAATCGGTGTAATAAAATCTTATAGTTTTACAACCAAACTCCCTCCATTTTTGTGATCTAGTGCATCTCCATTGAGATTTCATTATTATTGTCCATTCTTCTTCAGAAATGGCAATCCCTCCTTTTTCCCGTTTTGATTTAATGAGGTCGAATGTTTAAGATTTAATAGACACTTATAAAAGCTTGAGATTATACCCCTGCTCTTTCCAGCCTTGTATGCTTTTCTAAAACAATTCAATTATACATTTACCTGCCTATGTTACATGATTCAATTTTATATTAATGTAATGTCGCATCTGTAGGTATCTAGAGAAGTCTTGATTTTCGAGTAAATATTGCTCTTTAAGCTGTTCAAAGCTGAACTGGGTTCCCTCTTTCATTATAGTACAGAGTGATGTTATTCCTTTCTCCGTCCAGTCTGTAAATCTAGTACCTAGTCTATTTGGTCATAAGCACATCACTTAAGGATTGCAATATCTCCCTCCAATTTATTTTCTTTTACTATTGTTTTCCATACTTTCAGAGTGCATTTCACCCATGGGTTTTCTAAATTATCCGTATAATTTTGTAAGTTACGATCTGCTAAAATTACCTGTATGGGAACAGTAAATAACTTATCCTCAATATTCTTCCATTGAGCATCATATGATTGATTGGACTAACATATTAAAACGGTATTAAGCTCCATCGTACTATGTCTTCTTAAAAAAAAAATTTGGACTGGGAGATCATTTATTTCTGAGAGTTTTGTCAATTTTGGCATGTTAATGCCCAAATATCTAAAATACTCTGTATGCCACCTTATAAAAGTAATTGTTTTTTTCTATGTTGATCTTATATCCTGATAATTGGCCATATTGCTCAAAAGCTTACATCAATTTGGGCAGAGTGTATGTTGGTTGCCCTAAATAAATCAGGATATCATCTGCATGACAGGCTAATTTATGCTCTATCCCCTTAATTGTGATTCCCCTGGTATCTTTATGCTGTCTAATAAACTGAACTAATGGTTCCAAATATAGGGCAAAAAGTAGTGGTGACCATGCACATCCCTGTCTCATGCCCCTTTCCAGGTTGAAACTATTTGATTAACATCCATTGATTTTTATCCTTGCATTAAGGTTATCATATAGTGCCTGTATAGTTTTAATAATTTTTTTCATGCAGACCAAATCTATATAGAATTTTGTAGTTGACCAAATCAAATGCCTTTTCAGCATCCACACTCATAATTATTGCTTTAGTTTTATTCTTTTGTATATGATCCATCACGTGCAATGTTCGTCGTATGTTGTCTTGTGTCTGACGTTGTCGTATAAAACCCATTTGGTCATTATGTATCAAGGTTGGCAGGAATCATTCTAATTGTGTAGCCTTAATAGAAGTGAATAATCTATAATCTGTATTATGGACAGATATTGGTCTGAATGATCCACATTCCATTTTATCTTTGCCTTCCTTTGGTATAGCTGAAATTATCACCTCTCTCCAACTAGGTGGGGTTTGTGCCTTCTTTATGACCCAATTCAATGTAGGTAGTATAATTGGAATTAATTCATCCTTAAATTCTTTGTACCACTTTGCTGAATATCCATCTGAACCTGGTGATTTTAGGTGACTAATTGCAGTTTTGAATTCCTTTTCATTTGTATCAGATGTCAATATTCTGTTTTGTTCTTCACTTACTTTAGGCAGCTTTAGAGCATCCAAAAAGGCATCAATTTAAGTTATACTTTGTAACTTCAGAATATAGATTTCTATAATATACTTCAACAACATCAAGTATTTAATGTAGTTTGTTTAATCTCTTTTGTTTTGGGGTCCTTAATTCTATAGATTGTATTTTCTGCTATCTTTTTTCTCAGTTTCCATGCTAATATTTTCATTGATTTAGGGCCACTTTCATAATGTCTCGGTTTCAAAAACATGTGTATTTGAAGTATTTTCATTCCTAACTTTTTAAATTTGCTCTAGAATATCTTGTGACAGACTTGTCTTGTGTTTCTTCTCTAATTCATTTAATTTGTGTTGTAACTCCTCTAATTTTGTATTCCTCATCTTTTTCTTGTAGGAACTTATTGATATGATTTTCCCTCCTAGCACCACCTTCAGAGTATCCCAAAGGATTGGGGGAGATACCTCACCATTATCACTGAATTTAAAAAAGAGACGAATCTCTCGTTTAATTTGTTCCTTCAAATTGTGCTCATTAAGTAGACTTTAATTCAATTTGCCTGTAATATTTTGTGGTAGGTTAAAGTCCACCGATAAATATATAGGTGCATGGTCACTTAAGTCTATTGTTCCAATTTCACAGGTATTAATTTTATCTTTATACTTTCTGAATGTTATAAAGTAGTCTATTCACATATATAGGGTGTGAGGGGCAGAGTAATGGGTATAGTCCTTCCTATTAGGAAAAAGCTCTCTCCATATATCAGTTAGACCCGCCTCTTCAAAAAGATTAACTTTCTTATATAGAGCTTTAGTCATGGATTTGGTCTTCTCAGAAGAGTCCAATTTTGGTTGTAAATGTATATTTAGATCTCCCCCAACTATTAAAAGGCCCCCCGTTTCAGTCACAATAATATTAGTGATTTTTTGGAAAAAACTATTACTACTCCCAGGAGGTGTGTATATATTTAATAAAGTAACTGGATTTCCATCTATATAGCCCCTTATCAATATATATCTGCCCTCTTTATCACCAATTTTGAATATTTTTCCAAATTTACCTTGTTCGAAATAAGAATAGCAACTCCTCTCCTTTGTCCTGATTTATATGATGAAAAACGTACGTTAGTGAAGCCCATTCTCTCTAATTTGTGGTGGTGTTTATCATGTAGATGTGTTTCCTGGAGATTTACAATATGTGCTTGTTCCTTTTTTATTTACGCTAGAATTTTGCTACGTTTAATTGGGTTTAATAGCCCATTCACATTAAAGGAGATAAATTTTACCTGGTCCTTAGGGATTTGTTATTGTCTATCAATGTATCATTGAAATTAGCAAAGACCAACCAAACTGATCTACTCCCTGAACAGATAGAAACCAAAAAAAATTGCATTAAGGTTTAACTTAAAATAATACAGTTCCAAGGCAGGAGTCTCAAACATTTGACCCTGGGTGAGGCTAGAACGAACATCTAGCTGTGGGGGGAAAGTCTCTTTCACCTTTTGTGATTGGGCCCCCACTGGAGATCTCTAAACTAAAGCAAAGTATATCTGGAGTGAAAAGCGTCTCTCTTCCTCCTGTACATATTTCTTCAGATCAATGGGGAAAAGTAATTAGTGCAGGAAAAAGGAACTACCAGACACACATTTTAGTTCTAACTTCGAATGAATAGTAATAGTCATCAGGGCTCCCCTGAGAGAGATGAGGTAGGTCTTCTGAAAGCTTGTAGCTTCCTTCTGACGCTCCTCTCACGTTGAACCACTTCACCCTTTGTGCTCCAAGCGGTGCAAGCCAACTGCTCGACCAGATTTTCCCTCAGTGTAACTACGTTGATGGGCAGTCCTTTATCCTTCATGTCTGTTGTTGTCTCTTCCGGTACAGCTGAGTCCCGTCTTCGTAAAACACTCGTAGTTTAGCAGGAAACAGAGTTTGAAATCTGATATTTTTCTCTCTCAGCACTCGTTTCGCTTCATTATAGTCTCTGCGTTTCTGCAATACTGCCGAGGGATAGTCGTGATCAAAGTATATCGGCCTCTCATTTAACACCACACACTCCCCCTTCCCACTTTCACTAAACTTACTACATCTGAGGGGGAGCTACCATTAACCTCAATGCTACGCGTGACCCGCAGTGTTTTCTTCGGTCACCGATTCTTCGGTGGAGCTTTTTTTGTTTTCGTCCTTTTTCCCTATTCTTGCCCCACTCTTCAGGTCAAATATTTCCATATAGTTTTATAGTTAACTACATTTAAGGGGCAGAAAAAAGACTTTCCCGGAGGAGCTTTCCTTTTAGGCTGCCATTCTGGACGACGTCGTCACCGTGTAATGTCTTTTAGTAGTGTATTGTATCAGTTTTTATATCCAGGCTGTATGTAGTACCTCCATTCATGATGTAATTAGTACTGAGAAGTACTGGTAATTCAGTATTTTCCAAAAATTTCACTCATCTATGGAATCTATGAGGGACCAAAGAAAGCCAGTGAAGTCATTTGAGTGTGGATGTGTTCACAGCATACACCGCGCCCATCCCTGCCCTGTTTGTTCTCATAAGAAGCCAGGAAATTCCAAGTTTTGATCATCCACAGGATGAATATTCAGAGAAGAACAAAGGGGTGTATCAGGGGTACTGTTCTAAACTTTTTTTTATAAGTAAAGTCACCCCTTATATTCATACCACACCACACGGTGTGAACAGTGTGAACTTCTTTCTCTACATTTAACCCATTCGCCAAGTGAAGCAGAGGGCTGCCAACAACGGGGACACCCAGGGAGCAGTGTGTGGGGACAGTACCTTACTCAAGAGTACCTCAGTGGTGCCACTAGCCGTCCCGGGATTCAAACCCACAACCTTATTCTAGCCCAAAATTAATTTTTAATTAATTTTTTAGTTAAATGAGTCGTTTAATCGCATTTTACATCCAGCAGATAACACACAATTATTTTTGCAATTGCTGTATTTTTTTTATTCTTGCATTTTGTTTTCCTTGAGATCATCTTATGACACAGTGGTTTTATATACCAAAAACAGTCATTTTGTATATGACCGTTTTCTAACCTCTCTTTATTCCTTAAATTATAACAAGCTGGTTTTATTGCAGTGTTTTTAAGCCTGACATATGTAAATGACCTTAGTTCAGATTGGCTGTCTTGTACCTCATTCAAAAAGCCGTCTGAGCTGAAAAACTCTTTAGATCTTCATTGAGAATGGGCAGAGCAAAACGGCTGTAGGCTGAATAGAAGAATATGTAAATGCAGTCTTTTTTGTCAATGTCACAAAAACAGTGAATTCAAAATAGGATATTTTTGCAGATTTCGTTTGTAAATGGGCATAAGGAACAAAAAGTGTTGTGGCCTTTAATGCTAATATATACAGTAAATAGCTCAGCACAGTCTGTGTATTTACTGTCCCCAGAACAGAAATGAACACATTTTTTCAGATTAGAGGAATCTGGTTGTTGTCAATGCACTGCTTGCTCTGGTTTGAAACAAATGGTATGTAATGGGTTTTGGATGGAGTTCAGTTCTGTGATTGCTTTCTGGTTTAGGGTGGGATTCACAGGCCAGTATGTGATCTGGGAGGTGGTTTAACACACACACACACTCTGGTTGCAGGTGCCGGAGGCGGGGGCAACGATGTACAGTGGTGCTTCTCGCAGGTAAAAGGGGCCATCGATGATGACGTAGCTGAAGGTAAGTGGACCCTCCAAAGAAAAATATTGTCCATTAATATAAATGGTTTAAATTGAAGCCTGTTGTGATGCTTTCCTTACACAAATGTTTCATCGTTTGATTTTTGCATTTTTTTGTTTTTTGTATTTAATATCTGCTATAATTGGTCAAATATGCTTTTGTTCTGAAAGTGATAAACCTAATTTATGTTATGTCTGGTAATAAATGTGACCGTATGCTCTTAAAGAATACACAAGGTGTATTCGTTTTTGTCATGAATTTGACAAACTAACCAACAAAATCCCTAAATCCCCCCTCGAATACTTGTATATGAGTGTAACAGCAAATTTGACAAACAGAAGTGCGATCTCTATCTGCCACACCTGTAGGCGCTTTCTTTTTTTTGTAGCTTTTGCCCTACTAGACATGCATATAAGAGCTGAGGTATTAATTGCATCAGAAACTGTGCAATGACACCTGGATGCCATAAAGTCTGACTGTGAAATTGACTGGACTCATTGAAAACATGTCCATGAAAAATGGAATGAAGGTAGGTGAATCTTGCCTCATCATGTTTGAAATATTCTTCCTTCCCACACGGGAGGCCATGATTTCTTTTCCATGGCAGTATGTCAACTCTGCACCATTCCAGTGTAAGAAGGTTTCGATCCTGCGTAACTTTTGCTCACAGCATAAACATCAGCCCACATGCTGGAGCTTGTTGCCTGGATCCCTGGGACCCGGCATCAGACATTCGCACTCTGAATCCCTCCAGTTGTTCTTTTTCCAAAGAGTGTGTTGTCAAAAGCAAGGATTATGTCACCTCTACTCGAATCCGACTATTAATATCCCTTCTACTGCACCCGGCCTACAAAATATGGGCAAAAGTGTACATTGAGTTTATATTGCTATGTATCGCAACACACAGTGCCATATATTTATGAAACACTCTTCAGCCTAGTAAGCTTTGCTGCATATGTAGGTTGATTGATTGATTGCAGGCATTCATTTTCACTTGTGCTTAGAAAAGGACATTAAACCTATTTGCAATGTAAGCCAGTGGGCAGGTGCATTTTGAATCAGCTGCCCTTTGGCTTCTATTGTAAATGTATTTTGAGTCAATTTTTTTTTTTTCTTAGTTCAGGGAATGAAAATTACTTGCATGATGCAGAGGCAACAGATCGGTCAGTTTGGACTGCTCCGTCAGAGCACACACATAAAGCACCGGTTAACAGACGAAGCCATAACCATGTATCATGGTTAATTATTTCGGCATTATTTTGCCAGAAATTTGCATTTGTTGGATCATATGAATGCCTTGGTTCATCAAAAACACCCACAGAAACTGGATTATCTGAGGTTGGTCAAGTTGCCCACAGGAAACAGTAATAACACTGACTGGATAGATGGTCACATGCCAGTATCGCAGATGCCAATATTAATGATATCGTGCAGCAGTATCCTGCACTCTTTTGAGACTTGTCCACCATGCCAAGGCCTCAGATAAGAGACCTGACATTCTTCTGTTCAGCACTGAGACAGCTTGCACACATGATATGGTGCAGATGGAGAAGTCAACAAGTGTATGATTCTCATTGTGTTTATGTTGCACAAAGCCACCACGCTGGAATCCTTGGAATGAGGCCATGGCAAACTGTAAGGCCCCTACAAGGTCTTTTTATTTCGAGAATTTCAGAATGTCACAGGGGTCGGTTCTTACAATTGGAACTACTTTATACTATATACATGTGCTATACGGTCCTTTATGTACATGTGCATTGCTTGCTAGAGGCAAAGTATGAAATAACTTCCAACGGACAGGTCCTGACCTCACTGACTGGAATTAAAGAGCTTTTTCTGCAGAAATGAAGGTAGTATTCAGTTAATCCAAACTGAATTGAACAGAATATTACTCACAAATCTTGTGTGTGTAATATAATATAATATATATTTTAAAAAAAAAATTTTTTTTTTGTAAGGATGCAGCAGTCATTAATTTGTCAGCTGATTGTAATTGATTTTGCCAAATTGTACATTATTATTTTTATTTATTTATGTATTCATTTAAAGCCAACACTGTGTGGGCTTAATGAATGCATGAAACCCAAAAACACTTTCAGTAGTATTTATTGTCCAAAGTATATATACATATAAATGTTTACTTTATGTAGCATTTATTTGGACCAAATTGGCATGTTAAATTCCTCATTTGCTGTGATGATCCTGACCAATGGCAGACTGTGGGTTTGTGGGTTTTTTGATGGATTGAGGGGTTTCCCTGATGCAGGCTGATAATGAACCACATCAAGGATTCACCAGTGTGATTTCACTGTATCAGAACATACGTGTGACATGCAGTGTATTTTGTGCAGTATAGTTGCAATATGTCCTAACCAGAATATTGAACTAATTATCTGTATCAGTGCATCTTTTTGCATTTATGGGATGAGGAAAAGCTCAATTTTGGAACAGTTTTGTCAGAGTAAGTCCCCCACCCCCTACCTTGGTGAGTACATAGTGCAAAAATACATAAAAAGTAAAACATTTCCCTCAATAACACCCTTCTTAACAGAGAAAGTAATTGAATGGATTTTGGTTGATACTTTATCATTAATGTTGGTAGTTTTGATGGCTGTAGAGTCAATTTGAGCATGTTTGTAGACCACTCTCCAGTTCTTAGGCATATTTTCTTTTCTGTTCAGATATTCTAGATCCCCCATCCCCCTGTATATCCTGTTTGTCTTTGTGTCTGTTGTTCCTGATGTGAAAGGGGTTGTCCTATTCATTTATGAACTTACAGCCTGATGCAGTGCTTACCGCTAGCCTAACACACACACACACCATCTTGTTCCTTTCACCTCTTTTTTTTTTTTCTCTTTTACACACACACACACACAGGCCCTGGAGAGTTCAGGCCTACACACAGGCCCTGGAGAGTTCAGGCCTACACACATAGAGGCCCTGGGGAACTCGGGCCTACACAAAGGCTCCCTGCTGCAGTCTTTCTGCTGTATTGTTCTTCTGCTCCAGTGGGCAGCTAGGGGTTAAATCTGTGTGAGTCACTCTCCATTTCGCTCTGTGTCCAACTCTGGCTGCAAGGCTGCCGTATTAGGTTTATGGCTTGTAGTGCGGTAGAGACAAGATTAGAGCTGTGTGAGACTGTGTTGAGTGGATGTGTTTCTCAGCATTCATCCATCCACAGTAAGGCTGTCACGATCAAGACCAGGTATCGAAACAGCTTACGGGTGCTGACCAAATTGACATTTCTCAGTATCGGAAGTGATGATGCCGTTCTAAACCAAGTTTTAGTAAAAATAGCCACTCGTAGCATCTGTGAACTAATAATCATACTTAATTGAAAGTGAGACTGCTGATTGTCGTAATTATATTTAATGAAAATGTTCACAGCTCCACTTATGTCTGTTAGTCAATACATGTACTCACTTTCAGCACATAACTCCTATTACTGATTTAAGCCGTGCCTACTTTTGGTGTTGCGCTTTAAAAAAAGGAATTAAGATAAAAGTAGCATTCAGAAAACAGTATCAGAGTACTGGCATCAGTAGCTCAGTTTTTTTTTTTTTTTTTTTTTTGGTATAACATGGAGACTGTAATTTGTTTCTCATGATATTTAATGATAACAAGTGAAATTACTGTTAAAGAAAGCTGGGAGGCTGGAGGTCATGTTCACAAACTTTGATTAAAGCAATGCAATTGCATTAGATGGCATTTTGAAACTCAATTTTGCTTCACCCTGCGACAGTGCATTGTTGCACCCTTACTTATATTGGTCCTACTTAAAAAGGACCAATATTTTGTGTTCAGTCCAAAAATAAGTGTAATAAATATTCCTACGTTATATAATGAATATTTTCTAATGTTTCCGATTTGAGTTCAGCCTCTTTATCAATACAAAATTTTTTGTTAAAGCAGCTCACTAGATCTAGTCCATTTTAGCCCATTCTTCTACAGACTGGATGCACATTTCAGTTCCCGTGTCCCGTTCCATTTGCATTTCACCCATGGTTTCACGTTAAGAATTCAGAGGTCTCTTAATTTTGCTCGTCAGTAAAAGTCTGTTCCGTTCATCACAAAAATAATTACACCTTAGGTATAGTCTTTCTAGGAGCATAATGTCACATTTATTATTGGTCAGAACTAATAACTGTTACGTAAACCTTGTATAGTGCTAGAAAAAGTAACTTTTCATTTATTGTAATAAGTAAGTAATTTTGTACCGCTTCTATTGGTCCGTTATCAGGTCAAATCAAATTTATTTTGTGTAGCACTTTTCACAATGGACTTTGTCACAAAGCAGTTTTACAGAAACCCTCAGAGGCCACAGAGACAGGAAGAGCTCCCTCTGAGCGTTGAAAAACCTTGTGGGGAACACAGCTTTCTCAGGTTGACACCGGATAGTAAGACAATAGCACAGGAAGCTAACCGTATTACAAAATGATTTACTGAGGAACAGGCAGTAATAATACTTAATAATAATTCATCGTACCTTTGTTGACACTGTATAAAGCTCAGGTAGAACTTTCAAAGTATGGAAGTAAAATGTAACCAAAACCAGCTATTGGTTTTGTACTCGCAGCAAAGATATGTTAATGGATGTGCTTGTCAGTCATAAGTCAAAGGAATGTGGTCAGTTTGATGATCCTTAAGACTGTTTTAGGTTTACATGGTTGAAACCTGTGTAAATGAAATGTGCTGAATTCTAGACTATTGTATTGTTTGCCACATTGTAGCATCAAAAAAAGCTCTTAAACTTCAATGTCATGCAGCTCTAGTTCACCTGAAGCTGCTCGACTTCCTCCTGTTGCTGTATCCTTGTGATTAAACACTTCTCTGTGTGGTGTGTGTGTGTCTGGAAGCCAGAATTTCTTCAGATTTAAGTGTCTTTCTTTTCTCTCTCTGGTTTAAAAAGAAATTTTGACAAGCGTGTTGTGTGTATGTCTTTAACAGCCGATATAATCTCCACTGTGGAATTCAACCACTCGGGGGAACTGCTGGCCACAGGAGACAAAGGTGGTCGGGTTGTCATCTTCCAGCAAGACACTGAGGTACTCCCTCCACAGAGCTGCTGCCAAAATGTCCTCCATCCACCCATTTTCCATTATCCATCCTTTCACATTAAAAATGGCCTCATCCTCCTCCTTTTGATTTGGTCGTAATTCTTTAGGGATCATGATCTCAGATTTCATCACAATTTTGCTGTGGCTATTTTTGGAATAATTCTAACCTAACAGAGCTGGCCTGAATAATTTGAATATTCCAGTATTCATTCGCTATCTTGATACTCATTTCCATATTTAATAATTGCATAATTCATCTTGAAGAAACAGCAGCATGGCTAATTCCTAAATCTGTCTTAAAACACTGAAATAACTTTCCCAGTCACTCAGTTACCCAAGTCTCTCCACTCGTGATGACTGAAATTGGTCTTTTATATTTATTTCAACCTTCAATGGAACCTTCTTTTCCGTTCCACTTTAAATGGTACAGCGTTACATTCTGGCTGCTGCACCATTTAAGGTGGAACAGGAAACGTCCGGCAAGATAATGATAAAGAATCTGGAGCACCTCCGCAGCAGTGGAACAGAAACTTGGCTCGTCGTTAAGTAAAGTAGCGAAACGGTCACTGAAAATATGTTGCTAAACTAACTTACATTATCATGCCTGCTGTTTAGATCAGCAAAGTTAACTCAGACTCATTTGTCTGCTTATCTTACAGCATAACGTTATATTTCTTTAACCATACTAGTGAAAAGGGATGTATACATGTGTAAAAGTATAAATGAATGATTATGGTTATATGTGAAATGAAAACAAGTGTTTTTGAGAATAAGATTTGTTTAGAAACTGAAGCTGAAACTTGGCCAGCCTTTGCTTTTAAAAATACAAAGCGAGTGCCAAGAGAGGAGCTGTAAATATATTAATTTTCAGATTGTCAGTAGTTGTACATAATTATGTTTTCAAAAAAATCAGCACACCTTGTGTGTATGTACGCTGAAGATTTCTGAATTGTTTGTGGATTTTTTTCCAGTAAAGAGATTTCTATGGTTTTTGTTGTGTTGGGTTTGTTTTACAGTTACAATATTAGTTATAATTGATAGTAACAGTTCATTAAATGTATGCTGTTGAATCGCAGTGCCTCAATTAATTTTAACCCCTCTGTGCTTCTTGTTTATTTTTTCTCCCCACAGAACAAGAGTCAGCCACAGTGCCGCAGCGAGTACAATGTTTACAGCACGTTTCAGAGCCACGAGCCTGAATTCGACTACCTGAAGAGCTTGGAGATTGAGGAGAAGATTAATAAAATCCGTTGGCTCCCTCAAAAGAACGCAGCGCAGTTTTTGTTGTCCACAAACGGTTAGTACAAATACTGTAGAGTTTAAGTACACTATAATGTTTCAAATGGTAAAGTTCACTCTGTGTTATGGGGTTAATTTATATAATAACCGATGTTGGGACAGTAATATTGGCTGTTATTTATAACTTACCATTTGATCGCTTTAAGCAAGAGCAGCATGCTTAATACACTGATAATTAGTGACTATTTATGAATAATTATGTGGAGCTCCACCACTGTTGCAACAATATTTTATGTAAGTTTCTGCTGTTTGAGTTAAAGCATTGTTTTACTAGAGCTATTGGAAAGTGGAATACAGTCTAAAATAGAAAAATCATATCAGCCTATGTTAGTGGTTAAGGACCTTTTTTAGCCTCTTAAAATTGGTATCAGCCTGATTATCATATGATGGTACACTTATGAGATATTCCCCTTAAAATTTTCCAAATCAACCTGTGATTCAGTTGCCTTAAAAACAGCGGTTGAGCAAAAATGAGGTGTGTATGAATAAACAGACAACTTGTAAGCAGTGTGGGTGCTTTATCAATTTAAATTCACCAGTAAAGCTGTGGAACCGTAATATTGGCTAGAATTTAACCAGACGTCTGATGGATCAGTCAGAGTCAAGTCTATGAGGGCCCCGTAATCAGCCTGTGGTTGCTGCTTTAGGGAACTGAGTATGGCTAATCATTGGAGGAGTAAATACACCTGAGATTGTCTCCTGTTGAGACAACGCACTTGCATCAAATCCTCCAAATCGGAGTGATTTTAGGTGTGACTCACCAGAGCTGTCTGCTCTCTGTCTAAAAATATGATCACTGATGTGTTATACAACTGCTGCGTGTTTATGAAGGCATTTTGGAGCGCAGTATTGCAGCTCATCCAGCGCTAACCCAGCCAGGAGGCAGTCGTTTATATACAAGAGCCTGTTTCACTGAAGAGGTGTGTGTTAGGGAACACTGTGTGTGTGTGTGTGTGTGTGTGTGTGTGTGTGTGTGTGTGTGTGTGTGTGTGTGTGCGCGCGAGCGAGCGGGAGTGAGATCAAACCAGCAAAAATAAAATCATAAGTCCCCCCCACTCTGTGGGCTGGGTGTTTTGTAACACACTCTGATATATTTTTATTTTTGCGCAAATCTTTTTCTCATGTTCATGATGCCTTCTTTTATATTTTCTCTTTATGTCTGTGCCATTATTATTTTTGTGCACCTATTTGCATATATACAAATGCTTAGGCCCCTGCTGTTTTTTTTTGTTTGTTTGTTTGTTTTTTTCCCCTTTATTCATTCGTGGGTTCTTATAATAGATTCTTTCATAAAAGATTCATCAGCCTGCTGTTCATTCCTGGGTTTTTCTTTGATTGACAGACAAAACTATAAAATTATGGAAGATAAGTGAGCGTGATAAGAGACCAGAGGGCTACAATCTTAAAGAGGAAGATGGACGCTGCAGGGACTCAAGCACCATTACGACTCTACGGGTATGCTGTCTTTCTCCCACACACACACACACACACACACACGGACTGAGCCACTTTCTAGAGGCTTTTTAGTAAGGGCTATTAAATAAGATGCCGTAACAGCCAAAAACATGTACCATGCCTGTCCATGACAGCAGTAAGTGGCAGCTAATTTCAGTGCTCTCTAGCCACCTTAAATTGTTTATTTCTTCAGCCAGACTTGGCTGTTTGAAATGAAACATATCTACCTGGTTGAATTTACTGTTAGCTGATGTAGTGTAGCTTTATAAGCATCAGTCAGTGAGAGGTATGAATTATTGCATGTTTTTGTGCTGGTGTAGTCAGCCCAGTTCAGGAGGTCAGTATACCTACGGGTCTAACACAGTTGCAGCAGAAGGAAACCTCATATTAATCTCTGCCTTTCAGTGTAGCGGAGAGATGAGGTTTCCATAAATTGTTTTTTTCTTTCCAATTAGCAGAGTTAAAGGCTCTTCGATAGACTGTTTGGAAAGACTGTCTTGTCAGGTAAAATATCCATAAGACGGGTCGCCAAATTCCATATTTTCAGACATGGTATTGGAATGCCTTTTCATGCATTAGAAATGAATGTTAGATTTGTATTATTATTACACCCTGTTCCAAATTATTATGCAAATGATATTTTTTCTCATTTATCTAAATAATTGATGTAAACAACAGTCAGA
>JBBJLS010000036.1:1032998-1050103 GCA_037577275.1 Bryconaethiops microstoma
CAGAGACAGCCTCGAAACGTGAGTGATTTAGAGATGATCTGCAAAGAGGAGTCGACCACAATTCCTCCTAAAATGTGTGCAAACTTGGTCATCAATTACAAGAAACGTTTGACCTCTGTGCTTGCAAACAAGGGTTTTAAGTCTTTTTTTTTTTTTTTGTTAGAGGGTTCAAATATTTATTTCACTCAATGAAATGCAAATCAGTTTCTATCTTTTATTTCAAGTTATTTTTTAAATTTTCTTTTTGATGTGCTATCTGTCACTGTTAAAATAAACCGACCCTTAAAATGATACTGTTCTGAGACTTTCCATTTCTTTGTCATTGGACAAACTTACAAAATCAGCAAGGGGTCGTGTGTGTGTATGAAAAATAATGAACAGGGGTTTGAAATTGTTGGAAAACAAACTATTTTGACTGTTTTAGGAACGTTGTAAGTTAAGAAAGAAATACGAAGAGGAAGGAAATGAAATATGAAGAGTCAAGAAAAATGTCTCTTCTTCTGCTCTGTGTTTTCCGTCGAGAGCCAGTTGAGGATGAGGCGCGGCTTTTGGGCTAGAATGCTGTGAACATCAGGTTTACACAAATCTAATTCTCCACAGTTGACCACTCACAATGATCCGATCTGTTTGAGAAAAGCCAAATCCGTTATCATGGTGTGTAACCTGTTTTTACATTCTGCTGGACACTTTGGTCAGTTTAGAATCTTCATTATTCAAGTATTAACCCTGAATGAACCTTGTAAATGTAATGATGTGCAAAAGGATTCAGACAGAAATGTCAATAAGAAATATGCTAAGGCCCCACCTAGAGGCATTTGCACTCAGGAGTGGTACCACTCTTCCAAAAACCTTCACATTCAGGCCAAACTGACCAAGTTTCAAGTTCACACATTTTTCTTGCATTAGTTAGCTGCAGCACTTTTTTCACTGAACACACCCAACAAGCTTGAGACAAAATATAAAATGAAAGTACAGTGATGAATGAGAGATGAATTATTTCCTATCAATATGGATAAATAATGGATGGATAAATTATTTCCCACCAAAGCAAAAGGCTTATTCCCTCAGGCCCACTGTCTGTTCATGCCCGTAAGTCAGTGGTCAGTGCAGCAAGGAATTTTTTTAAACTATAAGCATCCTGAACTTTACCCAAAACTAGTGAATTTAAAAAGTTGTGGATCAAATGCTAGCTCACCCCTGTGGTTCCAGAATGCATCTCCATTTGAAGATGAATTTCCTAGACTGTTAGCTTATGATGTGATGAGTGATTAAATCTTAAAAGGAAATGAGTCTTTAATGGTTTATCAGAGAATTCAACCGCTAACATGCACATCTTCAAAAAGCAAAGTAACTGGAGTCATCTGTGAAAAACATCTTTTTCATTGCGCAATTCAACTCTATAAGGCTTTGAGGATGGAAAATAAAAGCAGATAACCATAGAAAGTAGCCAAAAGCATTTTGAATTAATCATGTAGTTAACATAGTTCAACTTCCACGTCGAGCTCCCACATTCATCAGAGCTGACGGCCCATGTGTGTTCAATTACGCTCAAACTAGCTTGAAGCACCCAGCTACAGAGCCTGAGAAACTGCTTCGTATTAAAACACACTCCACACACAGATGTATCTTATATTTCTAGCTTGGTGCATGTTTAACTGCCAGATTAAATTCATTCTCTTCCATTAATTATTCTCTTTTATCTCACCCTTACCTTGTGGAGGAGACCACATGTGGTTTGTCTGGAGGAATGATGGATTAAACTCCAATAAATCATCAGCGAGTCACAGCCATGATCCTGTCCACTATAATATAATCAGCCATTCACATGTAGTCATAGTACATAGCCATTACAGTGGTCTACTACTATAGACACCATTTACAACACTTTCAAGCAAAACGTGAACACTGCAAAACATACTGTTCGCTCCATGCTGTACATTCATGGCAACTAACCTGAAAACATGGGATCAGTACATGGGTTTCCATTAACCTGCTTATTGTGACCTTGATGTATATAGAGTAGTAATGGAAATATAAATTTTAATATGAGATGGAAGAGCACGACATTCAAAAACATAATGCATTTTGTGGGCTCAGATAAGGAGATATTGCTATTTTATTGCTATTTTAGATGCTACTTTAGATTCTGGGTCTTTTAAAAATTTTGGATCCACTGGACCTCTGTAAAATAATTGCAGACAATCCCAGATATGTGGTTGCTGGAAGGTATAAAGGGATTGCCTTTCAGTCACTGCATGCATCACTTGTTCTTGTCGCCATCAATAAACAATAACACAGCTACTGTGGTGTATATGACTGAAATCACCATGCCAAAATTGAGTTCTTTTAGGTCTTGGGTTGCTTTCACAGTATGTTTTTGGTCATTATCCATGTGCACTGTAAAGTGCCTGCCAATCAGTTCTTCAGCATTTGGCTGAATCTGAGCAGAGAGTACAGGCCTATACACCTCAGAGTTCATCCAGTTACTTCTGTCAGCGGTCACATCATCAAAAAACACCGTTACTCAGTTCCACTTGCAGACAATACATGCCCATAACACTGCCTCCACCATGTTTGATAGACGATGTGCTACTTTTCCCTTCATCATTGTTGCACAAGCTGATCTTGGGTTTTATCTGCCCAAAGAACCTTAATCCAGAACTGGGCGGGTTTTTTAAGATGTTTACCTGCAAAGTGTAATCTGACTTTCCTTTTCTTCAGTGTTATCAGTGGTTTGCATCTAGAGGTGAACCCTCTGTATTTACATTGTGAAGGGGTTTTTCTTAACCAAGGAAAGAATTTCGACAATCATCCACTTTAGTCATCTTCCATGGCCTCCCAGGCCTTTTGGTGTTACTGAGCTCACCAGTACATACCTTATTTTTAAGACTGTACTGTATTGTTGATATGGGCACTTCTAAGGTTTTAGCTATCTCTTAGGTTTAGTTTGTTTTTTCAGCCTTGATATCTTGTTGGACATCAGTTTCAGTAAACAGCTTATAAATGGAAATTCAGTGCTTGGAACTCCAGACCTTTTATGTACTTAATTTGTCATTGAATAACAAGGGAAAGGGCCACATCTGGCTATGAAAAAGCTTGTCCAATTACTTTTGAGCCTCTGAAAATGGAGGGAAATTGGCTACTAAACTGAAAAGTAAATTTGTGAAAAAGGCAATCTTTTGAATGCCAGTGTATGGACATTTTATGCGTGTAAAATCCGTAAGATTTAGAATATCAACTGTATGGAAATATATCTCAACATGTTCTTCACTTTATTGTCTACTTAAAAACATGTCTTCTTTCCTCATTGCAACATCTGAACTGATTCTGTCAATGTGTTCTGCCCCCCAGAAACAGACAGACAGAAGATAGAAAATCCCAGAAAGGGTGGAAAGATAAAAAAAATTCAGCTAGCCCCCTAATGCAATATTGATGCCACTGCCATGGCTAATCTCACTTATACAAATGGAGCTTGTGAATCTAGGGCTGTTTGCCACTGCACGGAACTCTGTCACTGGCTGGAGTTTCATTAGATTTTTTTCCCTCTGTTGCCTGAGGCATTTGAATGCTTTCTTATATGATTTTGCCTCTGGTGTTGTTAGGTTGAGTTGAATCGATGTTAATGTTAGACATTACTGGTGTGTGATGAAGTGTCTGCTGTTTAGTCTGCTATCCAGTGAAGAATACTTCTCATACCTCACACACACACACACACACACACACACACACAATTTGGTTTTACTATACTTGTGAGTACATCCAAAACTGTTGCTAAGATATATTTACACCTAAACCTAACCTTTAACCTCAGTCGCAAAGAGCACCACAACATGTCCTCACAAGATTTTCTAGGATTCCAATAATTTCCACAAAGAGATCAATGGATCAATGTTTAGTTGGGATTTTCCAGCATCAACCTCTGATATTGAATAGCTGTTGATCTAATGCCAGTACTGACGTTGATAATCAGTGGTTGTGGTTAGAAGTCGAGTTCAGTACTTCAATTCAGTACTGTTAGCGTTCGGTATTTTCAAACATTTATTTACATAGCTGTATGTTGCCTGCGTTTGAAGTGTCTTGTATAATTAAAAATGAACTGGATAAAAAAAATACATGCTAATTAAGCTGTTTAAGTTAGAATTTATTTCTGACATTTGTTTATAGTTTTCATGTCTGTTTAGATATTTTCAGTTCCTAGCTGTTAGCTAGGGCTTCCGAAATCACACAGTGCTACCAACACTGGTGAGTGAAGGTTGTACAAGCTTCCTCTTAGACATGTGAAGCATCATCACATATTTCCAAACTGCTACTAAAGCAACGTCAGTGGACAGCTCAACACTCTTCGAAGAGAACGTCAGCAAGCAAATGCCTGAGTGATGCTGGGGACTCACAATCTCCCAATGATAGGACAAAAACAAATCTATACTAATTCCCCCTTATCTCAGATGTAGTCAGTCACCCAAGACATATTTAAACCACAGTCGCGAGTAGTACTTACTTACTGGCAGACAGAAGTATGTTTACAATTTTTATGCAGTTAGCTGTCATTGACTCTATGCTGTGTCATGTAGTAGGATATAAATATTAAACTTGTACATAATTTTGTGACACTGAATATCTATTTACTTACAAATTGTTTTAATTTTTTTTTACATATTTGCCCATACTAAAATGTGCAGGAGTTGCACTTTAGAAACAAGCATTGAAAAAGGACAAGTAACTGTAAAATTTCAATTAAAAAAATGATTTCCTGTAAGAATTGCTTTCCAATAAGTAAAACAAGTAAAATGCGATTTTCCAAAAAAAAAAAAAAAATGCTTTTGGACCGAGTGAGTTCTGGAAATTTGCTCTTCGTTTGGCGTCTGAAGTGTTGGAGCTGTGAGGCTTCAATGAAAGCTCATAGTAGAACTAGAAGGGTCTCTGCGCATTGAATTTTCTGGGTGTTTTTAACTTTTTGCCATTGGATTGTTTGGTATGAAACATTGTGAACCAGTAAGCCAAAATCAGGCACCCTGGGTATGAGCTTTCACCATCTGTTAGCTACATAAGCCAAGTCACTCCAAAAATAAAGAGGACACCAAACATATCTTAGCTGACTACATTTGAGTTAAGGGGGTGATTGTGAATTTCTGATTTGCCCCTGAACTATTTCTTTAAAGATTCTCCTCTCATTGCTCTGTTTTATTCAGCCTTTCAGTTCTCCTCCCCCCTCTTTGTTTCCTTCTCTCTCTCTCTCTCTCTCTCTCTCTCTCTCTCTCTCTCTCTCTCTCTCTCTCTCTCTCTCTCTCTCCCTTCTTCCTCCTGCTGTTCTCAGAGGTGAATTGAGACTTAACTTGATTGTCTTGAAGCTTTGCTATAAATGGGTCTCCAGGAGGGAAAGAGAGAGAGAGAAAGAGGGGAGGGGGGATGAGGTGAGGCTGTCTGGTCTTCTAGAGGGTCTGTATGTTCACAATCTGCGTCGCTGTGATCTTAAAGTGATTTTAAGTGATCTGAGTGATATCTCGGCCAGAACGTGATCTCGATCCCACACACTGGATGTGTCAGAATTTTTTTAATTCTGTTGTGGAAATGGTTTGAAAAATACGATCTCTTCCCTCTCTCATGCCTGAAGTAAATCTCTCAGACGCTTTTGGTGTTTTTTGTCTGCAGGGCCATGGGGCCCTCTGCCCTCGGGAGCTGTCAGACGGTCAGATATGAGTAATCCAAAAAGTATCCAGTGGGGTCTGAAGCATCTGCAAAAGCCCAGAAAATTGAACTTGCATCAGGGCAAGAGTGATGGAAGCCCTGAGCCCAACTGTGGCCTTTATTTTTTGTGTAGCACCCCTATGCTCTATTCTAGGTGTTATGAGGGTGTCCTGGGTTGTCTTTGGCTTTCTTAACCCAGTACAATTAATGGATCAGCTCTCACTGGTTACCCCTTTTGAGGGTCTTCTGCTTGGTTTGTATATATGCAACATAAAAGTACTTCCCCACATAAAATGCAACTAATAATTGCTATTGTGTAAACACACTTATCACCTTTACAATGAACACAAAAACAACAGTTTGAATAAAAACAAAAATGATTTACTTTTCTTTCTGGATTTTAAAAGAAATTGTCAATAAAACAGTAATTTACCAACTGAGGAAGAGAATATAAAACACCCAATTTGTAGTATAATTTGACAATTCATATTTTGAGCACAGAATTAAAATACACTCACAAACTCCATATACACTCATAATACACTCACTGATACACTCATAATACACTTACAGATATTGCCAGTAACACATTAGCTTCTGAAATAAAATACATACACTGTGGGCCCACCTCACACTCACATGCAAGGCCTAAAACTACAAACCCCAAAAACCCAGGCCTGAAGCATTGCTCGGGTACAGTGAGGCCAAAAAACAAACAAACTAACGGCCGCTTCACGCACAGCGGACCGTAACTCCAAAATCCATAGGCAATCTCCACACTCGATAGTCCGTCTGTCCGCGCCAAACTCTGGTACTCCATGCTCAGTTAGCTATGAACTAAACTTTGAGTTTGGATTTTCTCCAACTCCAGTTCCAATACTCTCGTCAATCGATTGTTCCGTTTTCTGTTCAGGGTCTTCAGTGAAATCTGAAGACCCTGATATTAGAATGCTAATATAATATAAATAACAGGCTTTAAATCCTGAGAACAAACAGTACAAAAACACACATTAAAATATATCCATAACACAAGAACATATTTTTTTAATAATATGAGTTCCCAAAATTCTTGACATCACCAAAATAAACATATCTGCCCTAGACACAAACCAAACATACACTTTATTAGGAATCAATGATTTATTAATCCCCACTACATAAATGCAATGTATGTAGATCCCAATGAGTAATTGGAAGCTATATTAAACCTGAGATACAAACACTAGTGTCTTATTACACTGTGTTACATTTGCTTATAACTGTTTACTGGTCTAATAACTCACACACTCACACATGCAGTACTGTGCGGTGTCTCATTTCTCCATATTCTGCCTCCAGTATAGTCTTAAAGAATAGTTCTCCTGGCTTCCTGAAGGACTTTCAAAGAATCAATTTCAGTCCCGTCCCTGAACCTGAATGTTTTTTGTTTGTAAAGCCACACAGTGTCCTACATATGAATCATTTGAGCAGAATGAAGTACATCTAACTTAAGGCCTGAACCAGTCAAAGAACCTGCTCTTTTTATTTGGAACTTGCTCTTTTTATTTATTTTATTTATTCCATCATATCTTTCAATTAGTTGCAAGTATTGAACTGAACAGCTTTGCCTTAGTTTTTAAGAACTGCTGAGAATATTTCTCCTAATTTCCAAACAAAAATATTGTTCTTTGAAGCATAATTTTAAAGGAAATAACAATACATCAAAATAAGAGAAATGATGCAGTGTTTAGAGAACTTGAATAATTCAAAGAAAACAAATCTCTTGTTCACCCCCAAACAAAATGGCAATAACTACCTTTGACGAACTTCTAGTAGTGTATTGCCATCCAACTGTTCACATTACAAGAGGAGAGTGTTGATTACAGCAGTTGTTTTCATGCTTTTCCTCATTAAATAAGATTTGATTCAAGTGATCACCTAATCAGTACCCCATAAAGCAGAATGAGGTGCTTGTTTAAGAATTTAACAGACACTGGCATGGAATGGTTGTCGTACTTATAGAAATGCTGATTTAAAATTAAATTGCAGTGGTCTCTTATTTTTTTCCAGAGCTGTGTTTTTCAAAAGTGAAATCTCTGATTTCCTGTTATGTCTGAAGCTCTAATGTCCACCCGGAGACACAGAACTTCCAAGTAACAAAGTGCTTTTGTATAAGATGATGTTTTAGCAGCACCACTGTCATTTTGGTGCTGAAGGTCAATGCAAAACACGGTTAAGTTTACAGTGGTGTACTTACAGGTGAAGGGTCAGTGCATGGATGGTCAGTCTTTCTAAATAAACAGAAAGCATGTTGAGTTTATAGCGACCTGGCCTATATGGCTACATGGTGTGTAGTCATAGCTGTCAGCACCTTCACTAAATGAACTAAAGGCTGTAGCTCTTTGCCCTGACCACAGGACAACCCATACAAGTGGAGGGCAAATGTACTGTCTTCCAGATGCAGGTGCCATGGCCCCACAAGTCCATCCAACATTTCTATTACAAGCAGCAGGCTCCTTCACCATGAAACACTCCCTAGAACAACAGTTTGAAAAGTGCATAAAAAAGCTGTGGGACAGGTGTGTCCACCCACTCTCCTGCAGTACCTGCAGCACTACTGCACACAGCCTTAAAAATAAAGGTGCCAGGGTGTTTTTTTGGGAGAGACAACACAATTTTAGTCACTTTGGTGTGAAAACTGCTGTAGACCACTCATTGTTTTTGTTGACAGAGGGTTGGGTGGGGTGTGATTGTGTGTTTGTTGACCACGGGCAACAAAAAAATGGATCATGACAAAAAATAGTGGGGACAAAAAGGGACACAACAAAAAGTGGTGCGGATGTAATGAGCCACAACAAAAACACGAAATAGATCACAACAAAAAGTGACAGGACAAAATGGGACACAACAAAAGTGGTGGGGACCAGTGTTCCCAGTATAAATGACGTTTACAGATACTACAGAAGAACAATTCTTGATTCCTTATGTAGAAGGTTCCCCAATATAAGATAAAAACGTTTATGATGAAACTTTCATTTTAACAGTGTAGGTAATGGCACACATGTTCCTTATCGCTTACAATGTCCCATTGTTTGATGTTCCAGATGGCACAGGTGTGAAGGTACGCTTCAGCGAAAGGTCCTTAGCATGTGATTCTACACACTAAAAGTTAAATTAGAAAATAATTCAAAATAGAAACCAATTCACTGGTGTTCTCAGACTTTTGCCTTCCAGTTCTATCTTTCAATAACTAAGCACTATGCTCCAACATTTGTTTTTTAGAGGACCAAAAGAGGTTCTTCCACAAGTATAATTTGGTACAAAATCAACTCTACTTGATTCCACCCCAGAACCAGTGACCAGAGAAGTGTATGTGTGTGTGAGAGAGAGTGCCTAGTACATAAAACTGCTATTGTGTCAGAAACTAAAGGCCCGATCCCTGAAAGATCACCATTGGTTGGTCTTTTTGGATCGGAAGCTCATTCCTAACAGGTGCTCTTCTGTTGGACCTAATGAAATGCCCCAGTGCCCCCTTCACCCCGGCTTGATTTTATTGACTTCTTGGCCCGCCATCAGGATTCAGAGCACATCCCTCATATTTCAGTGTGGAGCTAATTTCCCATCGCCGGCCCGAAAAACACATCAGAACATCACATGGTTCTGAAGCTCCTCACCTTATGGGGCAGTTCCTCCGGGAAGGCACAAGCCATCTTCCCCCCATCTCCCTCTTTTGCCTTCTTCTTCTTTGTCTTCTCATTCTGTTAAATCTCTTTCTCAATTTATTTATTTATACTCTCTTCAGTCTCCCTCTCTCCCTCTGTCTCTCATCTCACTCTCACTCTCTTATGGGGTGCCATTTGTAAAATCATCTTAACAATTTTAGAGGTGTCAATTTTTCACCATTTAAATTTAAATCTAAATGTTAAATCTAAATCTAAATGTGAAATCTAAATCTAAATGTTAAATCTAAATCTAAATGTTAAATGTGAAATCTAAATGTTAAATCTAAATCTAAATGTCATGCTATGAAGGTAGACTAACTATTTTGATGGGCTACAAGACTTTTTCCCCTAGTTTTTGTACTGCATGGCTATCAACCTTCAATCAAAATAGTCAGAGTCTGAATTCTTAATACAATAAAAACTTACTTGAAAAAGGTTATCTCCTTTAGGTGACCTCTGTTTCTGTATTAGCTAAGGACATCGCTGTAGCTAACCCTGATATACTATTCCAAGGTCTCCTGACAGGACGAGAACGTTTCCTGAAAGATTCTGTTTGTGTACTCGGTCACTATTTGCATGTTAAACATGTTAAACAATGGTGACAATTTGAGTGTAAGGCACAGCCATGAACTTTATTTTGTTTATGAATTCAGTCCAGGTTTTATGAGATTTTAAAACGGGAAATTAACCTGAAATTAGAGGCTCATATTAGGCTACATGATGACGATGATGCTAGTAGACACTCAGCAGTAGAAGTTTAAGCAGTAGAAGTTTAGCCTTTACTGAAGTCTGATATTTATCATCTTGCATTTCAGATGATGACGGTCCTGTCATGGAGGACGTCAGGGAGAGAGTTCCACACCAGGGCGATGGCAATGTTGGGGATTTTATCTGTCTGCAAGTACAACAACGGGCACCGTGTTCAACTCGTTTCTTGCCAGAGGAGCTGCAGATGATTCATTGTTGTTACCTGGAAATGACAAGAGAGGAACTGGATATTTCCATATTGGCCAAACTGTCATGTGGAATACATCTATTCCACATGACATGCCATTCTAAAAGCAAAAAAAACAGACTATATGTAATTGGATGAACTGCTTTGTTAAGTGCGGTCGGGGTCGAGGCCAGTTTTACTCTGATTTGTATTTTATTGTACTGTAGCCTTGAATCAAAGCGCATACTGAATGCCTATAATCTGCTGTAGGTATGTTTGTTATATTTCTGTGATTTCAAGTACACCAAGCCAAAAGTAAAATAAAATAAAAAAGATATAAAATAGTGGTTCAATCAATATAAACTAATTGATGTATAGTACATAAATAAGACATAACATGTTTAATATATTGTATTTGTTTTTACTTGATGTGCATGTCAAGTATGTATCATATGTAATTAACAAACTTATATTGTATGATAGTAAATGTCTGATAATAATCACTGTACACATTACTGTACATTTTGTTTACATCTATAAGATTATTATGATTGTTAGCAAAATAGATGTTTCATCATATGATGTGTTTTGTTATTTACTCTTAAAATGCTTCATAACTAACAAGATTTGAAAACTTGGCGATAAGTTAAACTCACTGAATGTGTTTACAAATAAAGAGATACTGTTGTTAATTTGAGTGTTGTGTGATGCTTGGTGCCAAAGTGATCTTTTTTGCTTTAAAACATGTACACTGACTAATGTTTTACTAAAGTGATTCATTATCTTCTGCTACTTTACTGTTCTGATTCTATTTAGAATCCTCATCTTTAAAGTGTTTTTTTTCCTCAAAATTCCATCCTAAAAAGTCACACTGGTGAGCTGACTTTGGGTAATTATAACATTTGATAGAGACAAGGTATGAAAATAATGAAAACATATTTGAAAATAGGCTTTCAGGTGGTATAAAAATTTCAGAAAGGTCAAATTCCACCATATGAAGGGTTTTCCCAGATCCCATCACATTCGAGTTAACTCAGGTATTCATATACTCATACAGTTACGTTCCAAGGGCACCTGCATATAGTGAAAAACCGAGTTGTGTTTTGGTAAAACAAATGCCTAAAAATGTCTTTTTTATAATGTAAACCCTAAATATGCCCATATATGCTCCCAGGACACTTTAATTTCATTTTAAACTCAGTTTAATGCATTACCCTTAAAGAAAATGTAAAGGTAAACCTGTATTTGCCTTTTTTAATTTAATTTACAGTAATAAAAATACAGGGCTTTTAGAAGGACAAAACGAAAAACAAAGAGAAACACAGACGATCCACGGGGGAGATTCTGGTGTGCAGCTGCCATAGATTATTCAAACGGCAGCAGCAAGGAGAAATAAATAATCAGAACCAGAAAACTTGATTGTTCCCGGAGGAAATTGCTTAAAAACCGGGTCGCTACCGCTAGCTGTGTTAGCATTAGTAGCATGCAGCGAGTCAAAACAAAGACTCATGCACAAAAGAAACGTTGAAATAACTCTACCCACATGTTTATACAGGGCACAGCTTACTAATACTAAATAAGCTGAGATAACTGTTGAAAATTGGGGGGAAATGTTTAAAACACTAAAACACGAAGGAAAGACACGGAGCAACCACGCCACAGCAGGGGTGCCTGCGCATTACATAACGTTCTCGGATTGAATACTTTCAAACCTTCTGTCTCTAAGTACAGCGAGCGTGGGATGCTCCCAATCAGCAGCCAGGAGAAATAAATAACGTTCTCGGATTGGCTACTTTGAAAGTACAGCAGTATTTTACCATTTCAAGACATGCTTTCTATATTTATACAGTTATATTTTATATGGAAATGTAGCTGAATTTACGTTCATATCTAGGTTACAAAATTAGTAAATTTTCCTTAATAATTTAGAAATAAAATGCGTAAAAAAACATATTGCCACGAAAAAAGCAAAAAAATAAAAATAAAAAAGCGCAGAATTTGCAGGTTTTTGTGGAGATTTCCACGTAAAACTACCAGTTAGGTTCTCAGAAAAAAACAGGTGATCCTCGAGTTACGACACAGATCCATTCCTTTGACAGTGATGTAACCCGAATTTTGGTGTAAGTCGAAACACACCCTAGCCTAAATCATGTACCCATCCGATCACAGCTGTAAAATCATAAAAACACAACCACAGAAAAAGGAAAAGGAAAACTCCCTCACTCATACGCCATGTTAATTCTTCCACCCAGCACAACCAAACTAGTTCACCCACTTGGTCCATAAGTACGAGGCAAACAGTATAAGTCAAGTGAGAATGGGAATGGGAGTGAGCGTTGTAAAATGTTGAGACTGTTGTAACCCGAGGACCCCCTGTATATATCAAATGGTTCAGTATGTGATTTAGCTTCTCTTTACCTTTGTTCCTCCATACTATCAACTCTTCCATCCTTCTAGTCTTAAACACAACTTGTTGCAGATATGCCCTCACAACAGATGATGTGAAATGTGAAACTGTGAAATGTGAAACTCAATGCTTTGGATCAATATAAGCTCTGGTTGATCATCCCAGATCAGCATAACCCAGTCTCATAGTGCTGTTCTGTTACCAAGGCAACAGATCTGTCACTTTTATTAGTATAATTTTCCAATAATTGAGGCACCGTGTGAGTGTGAAAGAAGGACAGCACATTGACCTGTCTTTTTCACATCCTCAGCCACTCCATCTTCATATAGTTATAGGATTTTTTAATTTTTCTATTTTGGTTCCACCTGTATTCAGACCTGCTCACATCTTTCACATCCGGCATGCTGTATTCAGATTTTTAAAGAATTGAAATCTGCATTTATTGACAGCCACTAAAACAGTTCCTAGCTTTGTCTCGAACTATTCCAGAGGGAGATTGGCCTTCCTATGGTAAGCTTTCACAAAATTCCAGTCTGGCTTTTTTATATATCTGACATAAAAGAAGAGGAGTCCTCCTGGGCGGTTAGCTACAGTGTCATGGGATACAAAATTATGTCTTGATGATGTTGGGCACAAAAGACACAGGACTGTCCAGTTAATTTTCTCTATAGAGTTCTATATAGATGTGTGTGTGTGTGTGTGTGTGTGTGTGTGTGTGTGTGTGTGTGTGTGTGTGTGTGTGTGTGTGTACTGTCCACTTACTATAAAACAGAATTGCTGTTTCTCGTGGACTTTCTCAGTGGTGGAACATTAGATCCCTTTATCTTCTCCCAAAGGGTTATACTGTGAGACTTTAGAGTATTAATTTTTATTATTAGGCAGATGATATGTCCATATTTATCTGCATGCAGCCATTTTCTACCCTTCACTGTCATATCCTGTCTTTTTAAGAGGTTAATGAAAATAATGAATCCATTTTTATGCTTAATTTTAATAAAACTGAGATTAATCTAATCTAGTCTAAATTTCCAAATTCTAAATGTTCATATTATGATATGCTATATTATTTCTGTGGTGTTATTTTGCTGGATTACCTGTTAAATATAATACAATTTAGCTGGTTTACAATAACTGAAGTTCTTACTTATACTATTCACTATGAACACATTAGTATTTATAATTTTTTTATTTTAAAAAAAATGTACTAGTAGTAGTAGTCGTAGTACTAGTGTAATTTCAATGAATTCATAATTTTAAGGCGACTGGGTAACACACTTTTGTGAGGTTCCAGAGAGGAACCAGCTCTTATGTCACAAGACAACTTGAATCCGGATCCTGAAATATACATAGCCATAGATTGCTCAGATCAAAATCACCTGTGTGCTAGGCGAATTTAAAGGAAGAGAATCTTCCAACTCCTTGTATTTTTTGGTGGTTCCTGGTGTGCAAAGAATTGTATTTTCCCTTGTGTCTGCCTGCTGTGTATCAGATCTCTGTCTGTTACTCTGGTCCTGCTTTCTGCCCAGCATTTTTGATGTTTAATTTGGATCTTATGGTTCTTACGTTACATGTTTAAAGGGTCATTGCTGCATTGCTATGAGTTAAACAAAACTGTGCTGCATTTGGGCTTCTGGTAATGATCATAACTTTACATTAAAAATAGGTTAACCAGTAGGTAATCCCAGTGCAGTATAAAAATGTGAAGAATGGATGCCATTTAGTCCTATAGCACGAAAATGCTTACCTTTCAGAAGATGTGGATAAGATAAGATAAACCTTTGTTAGTCCCACATGTGGGAAACTTGCATTGTCATGGCAGAAAGTGGACAGAAACAAAGAGCAAGAAAATTAGAAAACAATAGAATAAATTAGAATAAAAATAGAAATGTGCACTATACAATCTAGGAATATAAAAATAGGATAAAATAAAAATGTGCGTATGTATTGTAAAAAAATGTATACTAATATATATATATATATATATTTCATATGTGTGTGTGTGTGTGTGTGTGTGAACTTAGATAAGTCTGCATGTACACAGTTTGCATATGTATGTATATATGTACAGACTGAAAACAGGAAAAAGTTATTCTTGCACTATTGATTGTGCACATGTCAGCCTAAACTTGACTGAGGATGAGGTAACAATCACTAAGCCATTTTATTTTGGGTTGGGTATGTTTCTGCTCATCCACTACTTAGTGTCATCTCTCTCAATAGTAAAACATGACTATTATGCTTCATTTGTGTTGGAAACCTGCTTTAATATGTTACAATATGCTACAAGTACACACACCAGCCATAACATCAAAACCACCTGCCTAATACTGTGTTAGTCCCCCTTGTGCTGCCAAAACAGCTCAGACCCATCAAAGCATGGACACTTCAAGAACTTTTAATGCCGTGCTGTGGTATCTGCACTGAGATTTAGGTCCTGTAAATTGGAAGGTGGGGCTTCCATGGATTGGACTAGTTTGTCCAGTTCAGTGCAGATGCTGAATCAGATTGAGATCTGGGGAATCTGAAGGCCACACACCTTGAACTTTTTGTGATGTTCCTCTAAGTGCTCCTGAACAGTGTTTGCAGTGTGGCAGGGAACATTATCCTGTAGAAAGAGGCCACTGTCATTAGGTAATACCTTTGCCATGAAGTGTGTACTTGGTCTACGACAATATTTAGATGTCAAAGTGGCATTGTCTAGAGCATCGCACTGCCTCAGGCTTGCCTTCTCGTCATAGTGCATCCTGGTGCCATGTATTCCACTGGCAAACAATGAACACACAACCAGTTATCCACATAATAAAAAAAAAAGAAAATCTGATTAATCAGACCAGGTGACCTTCTTCAATTGCTCCATGGTCCAGGTCTGATGCTTTTGGTGGTCTACAGGTGTTAGCATGGGCACCCTGACCAGTCTGCTGCTGCACAATCCCATAACCAACCACCTTTCTATCATAGCCTGCATAAACTTTTTCAGCAACTTTCCTATGGGATCCGACCAGAACGCCTAGCCTTCACTCCTCACATAAATCAGTTAGTCTTGAGCACCTATGACCCTGTCGGCAGTTGACCAGTTGTCCTTCCTTGGACCACTTTTGGAACACCTGTCATTTTGAAGATGCTCTAACCCAACTTGTCTAACCAACACAGTTTGACCCTTTTCAAGGTTACTCAGATCTTAACACTCTCGCATTTTTTTTCTTCTTCCAACACATTAGCTTCAAGAACTGACTGTTCACTTAGTTTGTGGCAGCTGAAATCAGGAATACTACTAAGGAATTCACAAACAGTGTTGGAGCTAAACACACCTGGCCCCAGTAACAGGACCTTGGACAGATCTGGCTTTTTGTTTTTTGTTTTTTTTTAATCAGAGAAAAGTCCTTGTTTATTTAGCCCAAAGCCCACAGAACTGAAAATGCACCAGAAAGTATAGCATAAAGCCACAGTGGCTGTGAACACACAGCGTTTGAATTCACTGCATCCTCTGAGAAAACAAACAATGCCTTCTGTACCCAGCATGCCCTTCGCACCTGGAGAGTTTGAGAATAACAAAAAGACAGCATTTACTGCAGATTATCTTCGACGGCCAGGCCGTCAGGTACCTGCTGATATAAGGTTATATGTGCTCCTGATAATGCAGAAATTTGTAGCATGTGGTGGTTTACTTTGATCCTTCAGATGGGCCAGAAAAGCAGGCCGGTAGGCTTTGGTGGAAATGCAATTTAACTCTGTTTACACTTCCTTTTCCGAGGATATAAACTTGGAGTAAAATCACTTTGGAATAGGGCTTTTTGGCATTCTGAGCGAACCTCTGACTGGGAACTCAGTAAGTGTTCAATTAGCCGAATTAGTGGAACCTTACATTTTGTTGAAATAGTAAGCTTTAGGATTCGAGTCGGTAAAACCTCTGTGGTCCTGCAGAGGCTTTAGGCTTTGTTCAGAGACTGTTTAAATGCAGAACACTCTATGAGTGGAAGTACTAATCCAGGTGTTAAATGTACTCTCAAATGAACAGTCCTGGGGCTGAAAAATGAGTAGCACAAAAACTCCACAAAATCTCCGGCTACCTTTTTCACCTCTTTCGAAATTGTCATTGAAAAGTAAATTTCACACACCCGCAGCATTCCCCTTCTCCTGCTGGTTAACTGGGTTAAAAAACACACGCTTAGCCTTGCGGAGCGAGCGCAGCATGTTGAATAACAAGTGGGCCTACTCATCGTCTAATTCTACCCTCCCTGTTTTTGGCTCTATTTGCAGTGAGCTGACGACATGTGGGCCTCGCTGCTGTAATTGTTTCCTCACTGAATTGCCTGTCAAATTTAGAAACATTTCCATAATGTAAGTCATTGGCATATGGGTGTGCATAGTTTTGGCAGAT
>JBBJLS010000036.1:1050203-1062564 GCA_037577275.1 Bryconaethiops microstoma
CTGTGTGTCTTAACCAACAGAAACATTCCTCTGAAACTGGTCCAGTTCAGGGACTGGACTGGAAATGAGAGACTTTGAAAGTCCTTCAGGAAGCCTGGAGAACTGTTCCTCAAAACCACAGTAAAATACACATAAAAATCGGGGAACTTTGGAGGCAAAAAAAGGAAAAAATGAGAAGCGGTTCAAGACTTTAGTACAGTATTATATATAACAATCAGATCAACAGAAATGGTTTAAAATTAAATTCCAAAAACTTCCATTAACTGACACTTTTCTTTCACTTTAATAGAGATGTGACGTTTTGTTTTGTCAGTAACGATATATAAACACTATGTGGTGAAAACTGGGCCAGGCTGCCTTTCTTATTATAAAAGAGAATGGTGCAATTTAAAAGGTGCATAATCATCATGTAAACTGAAACTAACCGTGGCCGGTTGATTTTAATCATTGACTTTTTCAGCCTTTGAAATGATGTAAAATTCTGTTTAAAGTCACAAAATAAATAAAAGACTAAATAGGTCTAATTTGAGACAGAAACACTCAGCACTTTACTATGTAGTGTATTTAATGAACCTCACTTTATTTGCTGCTTTCTGCTGATCCGCGCTGTGCAGTTTAGGCTCGCTGCTGTGAAGCAAACTGAAACTGATTTATTATGCAGAAATCCCACAGTTAATGCCCTTTTTCTCGCAGTCTGAACACATCATGCATCAAACTCTGCACCTAATGTACAGTAGAACTCCGTTCTGCTCCAAACCTAGCTTCACTTTAGGAGATAATTTGTCACGAAATGCCATTTTAAGATATTATTTTCCTCGCTAATCGGTTTCTAATAATAATAATAGAAATTCCAGTGGACACTTGTGCAGCACTCATTCAATTAACGACCACTTTTAAACCACTTAAGTCTCACGGCGGCAGGGTAATAAAGCCAGGGCGATTTTGGCGAGTGTGCAGGTGCAGTTTATATCATCAAGCTCGGAGAGATCTCACCATCCAGATATTTCAGTCCAATTAATTATGCATGTGACCTTTCCTGCTATTTGGAAATGATTAAATAAAATGATTCGATAATGCCAAAATAAATAAAATGTGATTCACATGACAAATTCATGCCCCGAATATAGACAGAAGAGCCAGAGATTTCCAGAGAGGTGTTCACTCAGGCTTGCTCTGACAACATTCATAATGAGTTCCTGTACTGAAAGGTCAGTGCAGCAACGCTGACCGGCCTCGGAACGAAGCGTTAACCCACATGGGGTTCGAATCTGACCAGCGACGAAGTGTTAACCGACCGTATTAATGGGGACAGACCTCTCAGAGACTGGTGGAGAGGATGATGCTGAAGATCCATAAGCAAATGAGCAAAAGTGTGGAATGAGGACCACGCCTGAAGCTCCACCTCTTTAAAATCTAACATTCTGGAAATTCCCATCAATACTTCATTTGACATTTTCACACCTCACCATGTTCTCATCAGGTCCCCATCTGGTCCCACTTACGTGCATCAAGGAAGAAGGTGTGGTTTTCTGGTTTGGATTGAACCGCTCCATTCCTAAGGAAACTTACTGAGCCAGAACTGCTCACTATGGTGGTAAATGGAACCAGACGTCTGCCTCTAAAAGCTCCCTCACAGAAGCTGATAACATGAAATGGTTATGAATCCACTGCATGATATTACTCTGCCAGAGCTGTAAGAAGACACAGATTTTCAAAATCCATTCTGGGTGTGGAGGTACATGCAGCCCATTGTGAGCTAAAGAAAACTGATTTAGTTCAGGTTCACCACTATTGTACCACATTCAGTATCGCATGTAAACACTTGGAGACACGTGAAGATTCACTGGTGGGTTTGGATCGTTAAAAAAATGGTGATATAGGTGTTGGAGACATTGGGATCCCTGGTTCTATCCCTTCTCTACAATGAAAATTTTCATATCAAACCCATTTTAACTGTAAAGCTGAAGTTGTCTAGAGTTTAAATCAGAATTCTCTCCATTCATACTAGGACAGAACTTAACCAGGGTCAAGAGGGTTAAGTGAGGATTAGTGGTTATGGAGTCTGTCCCAGCAGTCATAGGGGGAAAGTCAGGTTGCTTCTCTATCACAGGCCAGACAAACAAACTGGGGGCAATTTAACTTCTCCAGTTCTCCAGTTCTTGGGGTTAAGGAACCCAGTGGTGGTGCTGAAGGTAGGATTCAACCCATGACTTCTTGGTCCAGAGGCAAGTATCCGACCCACTAGGACGAATTTACGTCAATATTTATGTTCCAAAATTTGTAAATTATATTACTGTTAATAATTTAGCACTAAAACACTTGAAAAAAATTATATAATGTCATGAAAAAAGCACAAATAAATGCGAAGGATATTTGCGGTTTCCGCAAACAATTATTAGTTCGGTTGTAAGAAAAAATCAGCGAACGGCTGAGGCCACGAACCCTGAAGCGCAACTTTGTGGGAGAACACGGTATAAAAACATATGTATGCTTCCACTTTTTACTTCTACCCTTTTCTTTTGTTCTGCTGCTGTAACAATGCAAATTTCCCTCCTATGGGACCAATAAAGGTTTATCTTATCTTATCTTAAAAAATACAATTAGGTAACCAAACTAAATTTTAGGTTTTTTAATGTAAACTTTACCCAAACAGTATCATCCAACCCGAAGTCCATAAATGGAAACCAAGCTGCTGTTTTAAATTCACTGGCTTTGACAGCAGGTAAGCCCCGTGTGTTTCTAGGCACAAGACAGAACAGCCAATCAGAGCAGCCCATTCACAAACATCCAGTCTTAAAGGTACAGTAACAGCCTGTTTAATTCCAAGGGGGAAAAATGAATGTGTAAAAATGAGTGTGTACCTGTTACTGGTACATAAAAACACATAAATGTTATGAGTGGACCTCAGGGAGAAAAATAAAATGTATGAAGAAGACTGTTATCAGCCCCCATTATGAACTACTACTAATTTTCATTTCATTCAAGTGCCTAATTATGTAAATGAATGCTAAGATGAGCTTCATTATTTGTTTACTCATATATCCAGGCTCATCTTTACACCAACAAAATACAGCTTTTGCAGACTAATAATCTTTAGAGCAGAAGAAGCTACGAGATCCCATATTGGACCTCGGGCAAAATCCCTGATCTAATAACTCTGCCCAAAGATCACTTTTTGGACTCCTTCTAAGCATCTTTCTTCGTTTTTCTCCATTTAGTCACCAGAAGACAGAACTTAATGGCAAGGGGATTGCTCATATATCTTATGCCAGATATAGTTGATCAATCAAGAACACTAGAAGTTAATTGTCATTCACAAATGAGAAAAATACAGCCATGTCCAAGCCCCTCTTGATCTGAAAACACTGCCCAATTGTCACCATTTGGACTCTTTCAAAGCCTCTTTCTTCATTCTTCACTGCTTAGATATACAGTCCCCACTGCAGCGCCTGAGTGATGTTGATCCTTGGTGTTTCATTTTTGGAGACTGATAGCTGTGATCTCGCTGAGCGTGTGCCAGCAGATCATTCATCCTTCAGCCATTTGGAGCTCCTCATGGTAAGAAATACAGTAGACCCCCGAAATTGTGAAAAAATGCGTATATGTGATGTGGTTAAAAAAAAAAAAAAAGCCTATGCCTAACACTTTAATTTAATTTTAAACTCAGCTTAAAGAAAATGTGAAGGTAAACCTGTATCCATACTGTACAGTGTACACTGAACTACAGTTTACACTGAACTTCTTAATAATTTAGCACAACAATGCATGAAAAGTTATATATTGCCACAAAAAAAAGCAAATGCGGAGGATATCTGCAGTTTCCGTGAACTTGCGGGTGTTTCCGGGAACAATGAGTTCGGTTCTAAGAAAAAATCAGCGAACAACTTAATCTGCGAAGTCTGAACTGCGAATTCGCAGGGTTTTACTGTACAAACAACATTTGAGGAAATGCTACAAGGGCCAGCAATGCCTGCCTTCTGTGTGTTGGCTTTTGCTACTGCTGTCTTTAAAGTAGGACGCCGGGCTCCCAATCCCACTATTCAGGCAGGAGGCGGTGCTGAACGGACAGCTCCCTTCCATCTACTCGCCTTCACCGGACCGCCTCAGGACCTCGGACAATATCCCATATCTGACCCAGTAGAAGCAGCTTGTAGCCCCTCTAACTCTCGAGCCCTGTCAGAGTCCCCCTTGATCTGATAACACTGCAAAGGTCACTTCTTGGTCTTTCTCAGCCTCTTTCTTTGTTCTTCAGTTAGTCAACGGAAGTCAGAACCCACCTGACAGCAAAGGTATGAGCTCTTCCCAAAGGTATGAGCCGCCTCAGCACCACGGACAGCTCCAAACACAGAGGCGGGAAGGCGGGGCCTTGGAATAGAATCAGTCACCGTCAATGAGGAGAGGGGCAAGCACACAAGGAGCCCTCGTCGTGGCACGGGCTGATTCAAATGATTTACCCTCTGCTTCACTGCCACAGACTCCAGCCCTGAGGACCACCCACGAGCCTTTTGACGACCCTCTGACTGTCTCACCATTCACCATCCACCCATTTGTAAATAATGTGTCTGTGTTGGTGCCCTATATTTTTTAAATACATTCTGGGTGTGGAGGTATATGCAGCCCATTGTGAGCTAAAGAAAACTGATTTAGTTCAGATTTGCCACTATCGTACCACCCTCTACACTACATGTAAACACTTAGAGACACGTGTAGTTTCACTGGTGGACTTGGATTGTTAAAAAAATGATGATATAGGTGTTGGAGACGTTGTGATCCCTGGTTCCATTCACTGCCTCTGTAAAGAAAGAGTTGTTGAGCTTCTCTACAATGAAAAATTTCACATCAAATGGGGTCTTCCCAGGCACCGTGGAAAGACCCCAAGCCAGGGACTACACCAGCCGCTATCCCCTTCGCTCCCTCTTCCCTCTACCGCACTTCATTATCCACTCATTTGTAAATAAACACATGTCTGGCACCTGGTACTGGTCGTCTCCGCGTCCGTGTTTGTGCCCTGTACACAAAGAAGTGCCACAAAAGCCGTTCGGTAATTCAATAAATCAGTAAACGTAAGGCCAAGGTCTGGATCTTGAGAAAAGGTTGAATGAAAAGGAGCCACACTGATGCAGACCCTCTGCTGGCTCTGCCTGATCCTCTGGCAGCAATAATAAAGCTTAGTGTCATGTAAGTTGACTCACTGCAGCCCTTGTGGTTATCACTCAACGCAGGCATGAGTCGTGTCATGACTCACTCTGCCCCTTTGACAGTTCGGTGTAACGTTTTCCCAAAGAAAACATCAGCCAATAATTCTAAATGAGCTTGAAGGCCAAACACGTCAATGGAAAGTTATAAAACACAGAACAAAACGTCAAAATCAGGGTTCAGGCTGCATTTAGGCCTCACTTGAGCTCCTCACAAGATCATATGTGTGTTTTAGTCATACCAACAGAGTAAAAAAACTACAACATAGACTGGAATCGTTCTTTTGAAAGATCTTGTAATGATGTGTCTACAATGAAAGCTCAGAATTCTAAAGGCTGCAGTTAGAAAGCTGGACAATAAGAAAAAGCACTAAAGTTTGGAGATGGTGATGACCTTTGATAGAACTTTGGAAGGCAAAGAAAACAAACCAACTTCTGAATAAAGCCTCACCTCTCACTTGGGAGCCCAGATAAGGAAACTAAACTACTTATTTTGGACATATTGTGGACAAAAAAACAATTAACAGGACGAGACAATTAGGCGCGGAGTGGTAGAAGAGGAATAGGATGGCGAGATAAACAGGGACACTGTAAACAAGCCAGGAAAAGGCTGAAGAACCAGACCATTTGGTCTCCAGGAGTTAGAACCAACTTGACGGCACTCGAATTGTTCAACAAAAGAATACATTTGCACAATGTTCTTCTTATCCCAGATATAGGAGATCAACAAAGAACATTTGAAGTCAGTAGTCACTTAAAATCCAAAAATACACCAAAGTATCTCCAAACCCACTTTCAAGAGTGGTGTTGATTCGTGTACGTGGTTTATTACAGTGTGACTGTGAGTCCTAAACCACACCTGAAAAATCTGCACCACCTTAATGAAGCGCTAGATGTGGTTTGAGCAGGCTGAGAGAAGATCCGACGACGTATTTTTGCAGAAACACTTTTCGGGTGACTATTGAGTTCTAGCGTTTGTTAGCAACATTAGCCTCGCAGCTGTGGTTGTGAACTAAAGGACCAACACTTTATGACTAAAAATTTCTTGGCTGATTTACTACATCTGGGGTCAGTAGAAATTTGTGCAAGCTTCAGTTTTACTTTTCCTATTCCTGTAAGTGAATATGTCATATCAATTTAGCTCATTTTACAAAAAGTTTGCCTTGAACCAATTAACGTTTTCACCAAATGCTCATGGCGTCCCCTCACTTCCTGTATCTCTTACTTAAACCAGACTCGTTGACTGAGCAAAAACAAAAGTGATGTGAAAGCACTGTGGGACGGTCATAACTGTCCTGCGCTCTCTATCGCCAGTGAAGGGGGGGGGGCAGCGGAGGAGAGGGACATTATTCTGGCGAGAGAGAGGGGAATTATGAGCGCGATAAGATGGCCGAGGGAAGAGTGAGGACACCAGGACGGGAGCCCTGTGTGAAATGAGGCCTCCTCGAGCTTGCCCTCATCGCTCACTTACACTGTTTTTTTCATTACAGTGAAGCCAAACGCTTCTGTCGTCAACTTGGCCACTCTGGGGGTGTCGCTAAAACGCAAGCAAGCCTAGATGTCCACAGTAAAAGAGCGGATTTACACTGAGCCGCTTCGTCCCACGTCTGGATTATGCCCATATACACTAACAGTCAAACAATTTTGCACACACTGACATTTTCTACATTTGCGTGATACTCATTATTTACCAAAACACTCTCAATATTCAAAACAAGTTCACAGTATGTAAGGGAAAAATCAATATAATCACTTATATTCTAAAGCAAATCAGTATATTCAGTTTGTGATTCTTATATTTGAATGATTCTTTCTTTAAATACCATATTAATGTGATTCTGCTGACTAATGATTAAGGTTGTGAAGCCAGGCCTGAGCCACTTAGGGCACAGTGACATGATTAAATCAAGGGTGTTATTTTGTTGAAACCCTATGTTTTCTAGCTAAAGGTTTAAGATAAAGTGTTTTGTTTAGACCATAAAGCACTTATACAAGGCCGTTGCCATGGAGTCTTGCCATGGGAGGCGCCATGGTTTCTGCCCATCTTTGATAAGGTGAATGGTCTTTTTGAGAGTATAAGACCTTTGTGAAGGTCTGTTTTTTCAGAGAAACTTCAGACCGGGACTGCCCTGAAATGAACATTTCTTCTTAAGAAGAAAATAAAGTCATTGTTCTGAGCGAAGAATCTTTTGTCAGTTTGCTGATTTTCTCACCGCTGTTACACACTAATCTGTGGTAACAGTACCACTAATCTCTGGTAAGGGTGGCGCTAAAACTGCCAATCTCCAAAAGTCTTTGCTTCTGCCATAAATGTCCTGTTTTTATGATTAGTCACAGCTTAAACATCTAAACTTGGGTTTACAAAGAAAGCTGTTGACCACCATCATTAAATGCTTTACATATTTCAGTTGTAAAGGTTGGGAAATGGTCATATAGAAGTGAACTAAAAAGAAATCTGTGTTTTGGTGAATGAAACAACAAAAACGTGGGGAGAAATGAAATAGGTGGAGGAGATAAGATTTATTAGACTCACAGGTGGGAAATTTACGTTGTTACAACAGTAAAGTGAACAGAACAAAAGATGAAAGTGTGTGTGTGTGTGTGTGTGTGTGCGTGTGTATACACAGTGGGTCTCTTTATATGCCTAGTAGCATCAGACATTGAATGATCACATTGAAATACATGGGCCATTTAATGAAATTCTATGGGGAAACTGTCATTTCTCATAGAGAAAGAGAGGAAGCAACTTTCTATCTCTATTTATAGAAAGTGTGACCAAATGTCCTTAAATATTAGATTTACCATTGGCTATGACTTTTACATGTTGGAAAGGTCTACACCGAGGTTGAGCCAATGCTTTATGGACATTTAGCAGTATAATCTTTTTAGCAATGATGAATGAAATCAATATAAAGTGTTTGAGATGGGTGGGTATTTGTAATTTGTAATTAGGAGAGATCATTAACTGGTGCTACAGTGAAGTAGACTGGGGGTCAGGAATCTTAGATAACTTGCACATTATCTAGGAGCAGAAGTAAAGTAAACAAACATGTCTTGGCCAATTGACTACATTTAGGAATTCAACTGGAAATTTTCACCACAATATCGTTTTAAAGTAAGACCCGCATGATCCCGGCATTCAGAAATGTCTGCTAAAGATGTTCGAATGAAATAGGCCTGTAAATGGTTAACGTGTTTTTCCAAACAAGAGCCGGAATTATGGATGCCCTTCTGAGCTGGCATATGGATTTGCATTGAGTCTTTCTACAGATAATTAGTCAGGCTCCTTTTGGTAACGACCCACACATTCGCATGATCAATCACCAGCTCTGTGAGCTTTTCACTTCTCATTTAATTAGCCATTTTCCTTTTCTTAATTAGAGTTATCAATCTAATATGAAATGAAAACAGCCTGATTGAAAGCAACTGAATGAATTATGAAAAACATCTCTACTGGCGCCAAATCGTATGCAAGAGGCATATTAAAGACTTGTCAGATAGAGAACAAGTGCATCCTGTGTATTTCTACAAATAAGCAACAACCAAATCAACCTTCTGCTACAAAGCAAACATATTTGTTTTTGTAATACAACTCCTTTAGCAGCCATTAAAAGGCATATATAATGGAAAACATGTTTTTTTCTCCTTTTTTGAAATAATACAATTTTTTTTAGCATGTAAGCAAGTATCAAAAATACACCATTCACCACCTGTCAATACTATCCAAACAAAGATGCAAAAATACTTTTGTTTTGTTTGTTACAAAACTTGGTGCTTTCACATTAATCCATATACTATGAACTATTCAGTCCCGCCCATTGACAGTGAAGTTGTAAGGGATTTATCAGGTGCTAAAATTTTGCAATGTCTTATTATTATGTGTGATAGACTTAACATGTGCCATATCTTATTATGTGCAATAGTCTTTTCATGTGAAACATCACTATTTATGTCAGTATTACTTATATACTACTGATCTCCATTATGTGAAATAACACTCAGAACCACTATTTATGTTATTAGTAATTCACTTAATTTCAAGCTACGTATCTATAGCATTTATAAAAAATATATTTTTTTCTGCAGATTTTTTACTGGATTTGTTTAGACTTTATCTTTTACATTGTTCTTGTCTCTGTGTGTCTGTGCAGTCATTACATAAGCAATTTCCTCTGGAATCAATGAAGTTTTTTGATTCTGATAAGAAGTTATAGCCCAGCCCAGATTGTTATAAGAATAAAGGAAGCCAATCAGAACGGAGCTCATGTACAAGTATCAGTCTTAAAGGAAAAATTACAAACAGGCAAACTGAATAAAACAAGCTAGTTCTGGTACATAAAACAACACAAATGTTAGAAATGGCCCTGGAATGTGAGGTGCAATAGAAGAAGGATAACGGATATGGGCCGTTTAATATAAAAATATCCCCCTCACTTTGAAAGTCATTTCTCTTAAGGGACTTGGATGTCCTTAAGGAATGGCCGGATGATCTGTGCTCCGAGACGCCACAATTACAGCGCGCTCTGTCACCACCTGACGCCTGCTGTTTGCCTCAAAGTAAACAGGAAGACGACGGGCACTTCAAATGGGGTGCTTCAAGTGATCCATAGGAAAAACAAGACAAAGCACTCATTCGTCATTATTCTTTCAGCACCGGCGAGACCAGAGACTCGTCCTAGCCAAGTTCAGCATAGCCCGAATAGTGTAGTATGATAATATCATAGTGTTTAAATAGACAGTGAGTCGATGTGAAGTTAAGACTGCACCAAGAAAAAAAACACCTGTCCAAGATTGTTATCTGCTATGTATAATGAATCGTATTACCTTCAGCATACAATTCACTTGGTGCCGACTCAAGTGACATGCAGAGGTTCTAGCTGTAGGCACTGGCTCCTATGCTGCTGTTTGGACACGTGGCATGCTGAAGAGGATGAGGAGCATGCTGGATGTTTTGCCAGCTCACTAACCAATGAGTTGCTCCTTACTTAACATCTCTTCACCACAAGGACCTTCATTGTGCCAGCATTTGGAGAAGGGCCCTAGTCCAAAAGCATTGAGCTTGCAATTGGCAAAAACAAGCGCAAACATAGGCCTGCAAATAACAAATCACCCATACAAGGACAGGATGACAAATGGGTTTGAAAGTGAAGTATTGTACTTGTGCTTGTATGTGCTGTTGGCTTCTCAGAACAAGGAACCAGGTTTCTCATTAGAAAGGCAAAGCAAGCACACTGGTTTAAAGCAGGGACATTTTTCAGTGGATGCAAATCATTTATTTTTGTCATTGCTTGAATAATGGCTTGTATTGTGTTTTCTGCTTGTTACAGGTTGGACTGCTAAGCACAGTAGTGGATTTTGGGCCCCAAAAAATTTTTGATTATGATTATTTAGGAAACGACTCAAGCATCTCGAAGCTTACCTTTCATCACGATTCAGTTAAAGCACAGTCTGGAGAGGGTGGGATGTTTTTTTCCCCAGGACAAACCCTTGAACAGGTTTGTCCTGGGGACAGATATGAACAAATGCAAAGGAACAATACTGATTTCAATCAATAATATTAATATTATTTATAATATTGCTATTTATTCACTACATTGATAGCCTGTTATGACCCCAAGGTCAGTCTAGGGGAAACAGGACCTAACAAGGAATTGCTGGTTAACATGGATCATCTTGATTCTACTATTTGATATGTGTATGATACAAGGGTAAAAAAACAAAGCCATGCACAATAGAATTTACATTATTTACAGTATACAGCTGCTTTGTTCTTCAGGGAGTCTGGGCCAGGGCAGTACCAAAGGAAAGAACCAAATAAAACAAAAACAAACAAAAAATCACTACCCACAACAAAACCCACTTCTATAGTACTCTTTCTAAAAAAAAGTACATGGGTTGATGTCCACCACTTACCTGATGTGTCTGGACATGGCCACTCTACGTGTTGTAAAATGTAAGAGCACCTTTCTTTCCTGTCTGCAGCCCAAAGAACAGCAGTTTTCCACTTGAGAGACAAGCTGTAGCATACAAAGCTAGTGTGGCTATAAAGCTCAGCATACAAAGGTAGCATCCATTTGTCTCTCTTAACAAACTCTTGTTCTCATCAGTCCCAAGTCACCTATAAAAACAGGGACACTTGTCAAAGCCTGAACTACAACACATTTCGTCAGCAAAGGCATTTAAAAAGGACAGTGACTTACTTAAAATTAAGTTGAAAAGTAAGCTAAATACATTTTAGTTCTTCTACAATAAATACAATCAGTGATTGGTATGAAGACATGATAAGTCTGTTGGTGTTGAAAGACTTGTATGCACAATTTGATATACCGAATGACATGGCAGTGAAGAAATGCACCCCTCCCTCAACAGATGCTTTGTCTGACCATGGCTCATGCGAGGAGAACTCTAGCTTACTGGACCATCCTGGCCAACTGCTCAGAGGACGTGCAGAGCAGCTGATGGATGGTCTCTGAGATCTTTAAGATCTCTCTGAACACCACTATCCTAATGTGCTTCAGTGCCGCCACCGTCATCCCTGAGCCCAAGAGTTTCCAGTGACATCCCATCCCAGCCATCTTCACGAAGGACTCTGAGAGGCTTTTCATGCGGCACATAAAGACCCAAACTTCCCCTCTAAATTAACCCCTTTTAGTCATCCCAACCACTAAAAGATGTTGCCATCACCTGGCCCTTCAAACATCTGGATAAAAAGGACACATATGTGAGGATGCTGTTAATAGACTTCTGTTCATTCACCACCATCATTCTTCAGCATCTAAAAGAAAAGCTGAGCCTGCTGGGCCTGAATACCTTCCTGTGCAACTGCATCCTGGACTGGACTGACCTCACGCTCTCTTCTTCCTGCTGTCAGAAAACAGGGTTTCGAAGCATATGGGCCTCCACCACCAGGATGGGAAACAGTTTCTTCCCCCAGGCCATCAGACTTCTAAACCAAAACTGTACTAACACACTCCTGAACTGAACTGTTTCTCACTGAAACATTTGCATTTTTGCAGAGTTATTCCTTATTTAATTACACATCTTTACATTTATGCACATTCAACCCTTTGAAATCAGAGGGTATTAGTAATATACACACGTGGACAAAATTGTTGGTACCCTTCAGTCAATGAAAGAAAAACTCAAAATGGTCACAAAAATAACTT
>JBBJLS010000036.1:1062664-1079086 GCA_037577275.1 Bryconaethiops microstoma
AAAGAGAGAGAGAGAGAGAGAGAGAGAGAGAGAGAGAGAGAGAGAGAAAGATGAAGAATAGGGAGAAAGATGGGAATGAGGTGACAGAGTGAGGAAGACTGAAAAAATTGAAAGAGAGAGCAAGGATCAGCGAAAAAGAGAGAAAGAAAGAGAGAGAGAGAGAGAGGGTGAGAAAGAAAAAGAATAAGAGAGAAGAAAGAGAAAAAGAAAGTGAGGTACAGAGAGAGAGCAGAAGAGAGAAAGAAAACAAGGGCGAGAGAGAGAAAAAGAGAGAGAGAGAGAGAGTAAGAGAGAGAAAGAGAGAGAGCAATTCATTCCTTTCAGAGCCTTAGGGAGATGTGGCCTCAGTTCATAAACGTATAAATCAGTGTGCCACGGCGGCTGCAGCTCACTTTCATTAACATTACTGACCTTCAGCCATGGCGGCTGTAATGATCACCTGTTGAAAAATAACACCTTATCCATTCACAGGTCCTTCACCAGCACAACATCAGAGCAGGAAACTCAACATGAACCAAAAACAATAACAACTAAGAAACATGTACTGCATGTGCACAAGTATCCAGACTTTTATACATTAAGCTGTACTGAGGCACTCTCTCTCTCCTTCTCTTTCTCTCTCTCTCTCTCTCTCTAGCAAGCTCTCTCTCTGTCTCTTTCTCTCTCTACCTCCATTTCTCTCCATTTCTCTCCCTCTCTCTCCGTCTCTCTCTCTCTCTCCCTCTCTCACGTTCTGTCTCCATCTCTCTCACATTCAAATTCATAGTAGCTTTATTATCGTGACTGTTTCTGGACGAGGCAGTGACATTCTGTTATATATTTGCCAATTATATATTTATTTTATACAATCAACAAACAAATAGAAAATAAATACCAAACAAAATTGAACATCCACATTTAAGTTTGAAAGAGGACCTGCTTTCAATTAGAATTTTTGTCAGATTTTTATTGTACACATTACTGAGATAGAGAGAAAGAGAGAGAGGTGGGCATCCAACCCTACACACACACCCACCCACCAGGCATGGAAAAGCAGAAGGTGGGGGGATCTGAGGCTCATATCAGTGTGAGGGGAGCTGGAGGGATGCAGTGTGTGCAGGGATGCTGCTCTTAACCTTTCTCCTTTCTGATGCTCCCAGACGGCTGCACCAAGGAGGTCTTCAACAACAGCGGCTTCCTGAGATAAAGGTACGTTTTTCTAAACTGATGAACACTTCAAATGAAATTACAACCCACCTTGAGCACCTAAAGTCTCCCTTCTGCACGTACCTAGTGTGATTTAAGATGATATAAAGTGAACAACTGCAATTAAAATACATTTTAACTGAGATTCATGGGGGTGAATCCTTAAACTCCTTTTTTATACAATTAACAAATGTATCAATATTTACCAAAGTTTACATTTACATTGAGCATATGTAAATATACTGGCTTTTGTGACAATACAAAAACAATGAATTCAAAATGGGCCATTTTTGCAACTGAAACAGTGTTTATTTATATTACACTTCATTTTTCCATAACATGGCCCCTTTAAGGAATAATGAAAGCCCACTATTACTGTAAGTGTATTTATTTTTCCTGTGCTGGTGGAAAATGCTGTGTAAGCAAGAAGTGACCAAAGACATTATGCTTTGGCTTGGACTGAACATCACTCACTAACGAAAGACATGAGTTAATGCTGAGCCTCAGCATGTCAATGGCATTCACAAGAGAAAAGCCATTGAGAAATGGCCTGCTGAGAAATGCAAGATGAAGAAACAATGTGCTGCTACATAATATTACATAATGTTACTCAGCATTAGAGCACAACTGAATCAGTCCATTAGGAGATGCAAGGATGAAGTAACACCTTAAAATATAAACAGACTCAATTTTTTCAGTAGTTCTTAATTTACTAGAAAATGATGCGCGGTGAGATTGATGTGAGATTTTAGAGAGGAAACATCCATTATTTCCCTTTAAATAAGTCAACGTGCCTCTGCTGCGGGAAACGAACTAACTGAACCATCCGGTGGCAAATACTATTGGTACTTTACTGGGAGTGGATACTGTGGCCATATGACAGCAAAACTGAACGTTTAGAGACAGTCATTTCAGCTGGATGGGATAAAAGGGGCTTCATTTACCAAAAAGCACCATGCCAGTGGTGAAATATGGTGGTGGATCCACCATATTTGAACATGTTTCAACTGCTTTGCTGAAGGTGCCCACCAGTGCCCTTTTCAGCATTTTCTGTGTAGATTTTAAAGAGAATACAATCCCTTTTCCCAAATATTTCATGTCTTATGGATAGTCATATTCCCCTCAGTGTAGTCGATCAGCCAAGACAGGTTTGGTGTCTGCTTCTATTGTTCTATACTGCAGCTCTGTGTCTAATGTAGCTAACAAACAATGGAAGCTTATGTATCATCAATAAGCATCAAGTAAAATGAATTCCGTAATTATTATACATTAACCTCAAATCAAAGTGACTTGTTGAGTAAACTCTTATAGACTTGCTTAGATGGTTTCCTACACTGTATGACACACTGTTGTCTATAAATACAGACAAAAGTACATAGCATAGCTAAAATCTGGCCACCTAAAAGTCTTAATTTTGTTTGTCCTTTTGTCTGGGGGTCTTTTGTCCATTTCTATATACACAATATCTTGTACACAACCATTCAAAAATTAGACATTATTTTTAATATATTTGATATGAATACATATGAATAAATTTGATGAATGCCAGGAGGACAGTATCTACCAGAATGCTAACAGTAAAGTTTGGTGGAAGAGGTATAATGGTCTGGGGCTGTTTTACAGGGTTGTACCTGTGTTTTAGTTCCAATGAAGGGTAATGTAAACACTTCACCTTGCAAGTTAGGCATGTAAGACATTATACTCGATGGTAACAATTTAGAGTAGACCCTTTTCTGTTCCAGCATTACTGTGTCTCTGTGTTAAGATCATAAAAACAAAGCAGGAGGGGGGACATTTCCATACCAATGAGCATGGTATCGGAGTACATTAGCCAACAAATTCATTTCCAGTACTGTGCAAAAGTCTTAGGCAGCTGTGCAAACTGTTTAAAGACATTTTTCTTAGCAGTAATGAACTTTCTGATAGCAAATCCGCATGTTAACATTTGAATAAAACCAAGCAATCAGGAAAGAATGAAATAATATCTAGATTTGTTTTGTATGTAAAAAGTACCCAAAGTTTTGTCAGCTGGTTGAAGAACACAGATTCAGTTCCTGATTTAAACTCAGTGCTTCCAGAAGTTGCATGGATTTGTGCAACTCCATCAGCAGTTCCTGATTTAACCTAATGAAGTATCAACTAAGCTGAACCATGTATTTGATGAGAATTAAAATGCAATAATGAAGAGAGGTCTGGGAATGATAAAGCAAACACATACACAATAATCCCCCTACTTTTGCAGGGGTTACATTCCAAGAGCACAGCGTATAGTGAAAAAACCACGTTGTGTTTTGGTTAAAAAAAAGCCTAAAAATGCCTATTTTTAGTGTAAACCCTAAATATGCCCCCAAATATGCTCCCCAAACACTTTAATTTCATTGTAAACTCAGTTTAATACATTACCGAAAATGTAAGGATAAACCCAAATCCGTACTGTACAGTTTACACTGAACTCCTGCAGTGCTAGAATGTAAATACTGATATTACCGCTGTACAGACTGCACTGTGATTCATGAATGGGCATTTTCTTTGGTATGCGCTGTGCTTTTTTTTTGTATAAGCTGGGTAAACACAGTAATAATTTAATTTATTTTTTAGTTTAAAAAAAATTGTAAAATGTAGGAGTAATCACCAATCATTTTTACAGTTCAATAATTTACTGTTCATCTGGCGGCGAGGTGTATTGTAGTGACCCACCGGTTAAAGCAGACACTGGACAGCTACTGAGCTCAACAGCCTCTTTTAATTTAATTTACAGTAATAAAAATATAGAGCTTTGAGAAGGACAAAACGAAAAACAAGAGAAAAAACAAGCATTATTAACCATCCCAAGGCAGCTTTTTTTGTGTTATCTGGGCACTTTTCCAGAACGGACTTTTCCAGAACGGCCGTCCGGTGCGCGACAGAACGGCCGTTCTGGACTTTTCCAGAAGAGAGAGACAGAGAGAGAGAGAGAGAGAGAGAGAGAGAGAGAGAGAGAGAGAAAGAGAAAGAGAAAGAGAGTAAGAGAGATAGATTTAAATTAAGCACAGCAGAACGGACAGATTGCCAGACCCGTATACATTTTCGTTAAGGGTAATGTAGTAAGCTGAATTTAAAATGAAATCTCGGCCCCCTGAATCACGGCTGTCGGCCTGTAATTCTCGCCCGAGATGCTGAGCTGCATTGCCAGAAGGCCGCAGGGCGTTTGGGCGGCATAGGGCTTTTAGAAGAATGAAATGAAAACAGGAGAACAGGAGGGCAGCAGCCAATAACTGGCAATTCAGCTGAATCTATATTTGGATTACTATTTATGTTATTAATAAATGATATATATTTTAATAATTTAGAACTGAAATGCATAAAAATTGCGAGAATATTTGCAGTTTCCGCGTTATTCTGGAGATTTCCGCGTATTGCGGAGAGTTCAGGTTTCAGAAAAAATCCGCGTGTGACTGAATCTGTGACTCCTGATCAGCGTAAAACTGAGGGATTACTGTACTGAGATAATTTGTTTAAAAAAAAAAAAAAAGAAAAAGCGTGTCAGTTTCTGAAGGAGCAGAATATTTTCCTTTTCATTGCTCTAACATCAAAAAAAATGCGTAAAACCTTTTGGCCAGGAACCTTGGGTTCGAATTCATGAGCAATGCTCTTTGACAACCTTCCGACTGAGTTTTTTTTATCACTCGTGTCTCATCATTCCAGGTAACAGGTGTTACTCTTCATACAAACTGGCTCTAAAATTGGCTAAAAATGATGAGAGTTTAAAAGTAAATGTGATCACAGGTCTCGAATGATGTGCTTAAAATCTATAGAGTCTATAGAGTACAGTGTAGACACATTTTTTTTGTTTTTACCTGTCGTGTGTGGCATCTTAGCAAGCAGAATGAGAAGCTGGGTGCCATGACGTGCCAGACACCTTTGCTTTGCCAAGTGGGGCTTTAACAGTATAAGCTCCACATGAAGGCACATTTTTACTACCAGTAATTAAAAGTATCAAAAGGGACAGTGACTTCTCTGAATGCACATACAACTCTGGAAACCAGAGTTGTATGTGTTTTGCCGCGTTTTGAATTCAGTGTCAGTGGTGGGTTCTGTGCATCTACTGTTGCTGCATACTAGATTCTCCAACATGTTATTGGTGTGTGTGTGTGTGTGTGTGTGTGTGTACCTTGGTGGTATGTGGTCTCTTATTAAAAGGACATTTAATATATATAAATATTTGAATGTGCATACATGTATGTTTTCAATGTATTTGCAGCAACTCAATATGCTGCAAGTTTATCTTTTCCATAAAAGTGCACTGAATTCCCTGAAAGCTGATTAGAAAAGCGCAGTGATTGCAGCTTGTTCTGAGTCTGTACTCTGGTCAAACTCAGTGAACCCATTCGGTGCAAGCTGGCCTTGGCAGCTGCGGAGATTTACCAGGCAACTTCTGGAGGATTTCGACTCCACACAGAGCCATTCCTTCTCTCCCACCGACTGCCTTTGGCAGATGACATCTGTTTGCCTCACCGTTTTCATAATAGTGAATGGCTTTGCGCACGTAAAAGCATGCGTCGATGTTTCCAACTGATGGGTTGCGCTGTCATAGCGTAAAGAATGGGCTTCCGAATGCTTTGGGCTCAGTCAACAGTTCTTCAGAGAGTTAGCAGAACACAGAAGTGGATTAGACAAATGACTAAGAGCAGATCTTGCTATCTGTTTATAAAATGATTTTATAGCAGAAGAACGCTTACCTCAAGGAATTCTTCTTTAGCCTTTGTGGAGATGGACTACTTTAACATGGGAAGGTATGATCATTTATGTGATTACTGAAGAGATCCATGATTTTATTCCAGTAGTGTGTATAGTCTTTACAGTCTGACAGTAATGAGGTGAAATGATTTTAATCCAGTATGAATCAGCAGTGTGTGTGGCTTTTACAGTCTGATAGTAATAATTCTAAAGTGACTTTAATGCAGTATGAGTCTGCAGGTGTGTGTGGCTTTTAGAGGCCGACAGTAATAATCGTGGAGTGGTTTAAATCCAGTATGAGTCTGCAGAGTGTGCGTGGTTCTTACAGTGGAACAGTAATAACTGTGCACTGATTTTCTTCCAGTATTAATCTGTAGTTTGTAGTTATTACAGTCTGACAGGAATTATTGTGGACTGAGTCTAATGTAGTATAAATCTGCAGTGTGTGTGTGTGTGTGTGTGTGTGTGTGTGGTTCTAACAGTCTGACAGTAATAACTGTGCCATGATTTTGTTCCAGCATGAATCTACAGTGTGTGTGTGTGGTTCTAACAATCTGACACTCGTAATTGTGGAGTGATTTTAATCCAGTGTGAATCTACACATCCAGTGTGTAGTTCTTACAGCCGAACAAAAAAGCTTACCTTTTCCTTAATATGACTTCAGGGTGATTAAATATCACTGGATCACACAGTAGCATGGAAGGATATGTCACCAATCACAGTTATATTTTGTCTGGCAAAACTCTAGCAGCATTGCACAAGTCCCTTGTTTTGAAATGTATTATTTCTGGCTGTTGCTTCATCATTTGGGGCCCTTCTCCAGCCCAGGGGGTCTCGGGGTTGAGCCCTTGTTAGCCTGTGCATTAATACAGCCCTGCTGAACATCCAGTACTCTCCAGATCCCACACCAGTGATTATAGGGCAAGCATGTGGACAGTTTTTTTTTTCTAGAACATGTCTTTCTCTCTCCCTCTTGTGAGGGTGTTAAGTTCTGCTCGATTGCCTAATGGTTCCTAATGAACCGTAATTAACCTCTAAACCTCAGGCAGCATTAACCGGACAAGCGTTGTTTATGGAAGGTTGTGAAATGTCCAGTCCTTTAGAACTTGATATCCATTCCCGTGCCGTTAGCTCAGGCCTTCTCAACGCAAGCGATTACCAATGTGGATGGATGGCACTGATCCTAAATGACCACAAGCTCTGCATCAGAAATAACTTGAAGCAAACGGGTAAAAATGTCCCTGTAATTAATGCGTGCCCTGTAAGACAGCAGTAACAGCGGTTCCAAAATAGTGTTAATAATGTCATAAATCAATGTGAATGAATATCATCATCATGCAAATAAAATAGCTGCCACTTCATGTTTTACTTGACCCGGCGGGTTGAATATGTTCATCAGAAGATAAAATGTATTACTGGAATGTATAAAAAACTGATGAGAGCAAAGGATATCACTAACACTGCAACCCAGAACTGCTTGCAGCACCTGTTCAGTAATGGGGAATTTTATCAAAAATTCAAATTTTCATGTTTTTATGAGGTACTGATTAGGTGATCACCTGAATCAAACCTTATTTAATGAGGAAAAGTGTAAAAAAACACTACTGTAATCAACATTCTCCTCTTGCAATGTGACCAGTTGGATGGCAAAACACTACTAGAAGTACGTCAAAGGTAATTATTGCCAAGTTATATTTTTCTAATCCATGCACATTGTTGGTGTGGGTGTGCACAGCGCTTGGCTGTTGTCTGGGAGGGAAAAAGTGTATATATGCGAAAGTAATGGGACGCCTGACCATTACATCAACAGAAACTTTAATGACACCACATTCAGATACATAGACTTTCACATGGAGTTGGTCTGCCTTTGCAGCTGCTATAATGGTTCCCCCATGCTCTGGGTAACTTGTTTTTCCATAACAGACTAGATAAAACGTATGCCCCGGCAGGGGCAAATAGCTTTGGTTTTATAATTGATTTGATTACATTAATGTTTAAGTTGAGATTTACGAGGAACATTTGAACTGTAACTGTGTTAAAGGGAATAGTGCTATTAAATAGCACCTTATTTGTTTAAAGTGTTAGAAAACCAAATGTTATTGCACCTTTGTTCATATAGCAGTACTTAAAATTTTTTTTAAAAAAGTGTGCAACACACTACTTTTGAATTCGTTTTCTTTTAATGTACCTACTTCAAGGTGGATTCTGCCCCAAAACTAGCATTTAATACATTGTTTGATCTGACATCTGTGACAGAATTCACCATTTTGTCTCCTTTTTGGATTTTTATCCTTTACTGTTTTCTCCTCAAAACACCCAGAATGTGTTGTGCAAATACATCAATAGAACCATTAGGAATACATCAGTACAAATACTGGGATTTGCCCCCATGGCGATGAAGAAATGGACTGGCTAATAAATACGAGAGACATGAAATGCGCCACTAACATTAGGCATCTGGCTTTCTTCTGCATTTGCCAGCTAGCAGGGGGGTTGGAGGGCACTTCAAATAGCTCAGGTATCCGCTGCTCCTGATTCCACTTAAATGCCATTACCTAACTGCTACAGCAAGCTAACTGAACAAGTCTAATTCACAACAACACTACTACATGAACAGAATGAGAGATTCAATCTTTACTGAAGGCCTGTGTAAAAGAGAAGGTTCTTACCTGTCTGTTACAAGCCATTATAAGCCCCATATGTCCATGTACAGATGCTACATCGCTACTGTCATAGCACATTTGATAAGTGTCATAAGTGTTAATCTGCAGCTTGGGCTAGAGGTAAATCAGCCAAATCCAAATCAGTTCTTGTGTTTCTTATGGTGTTATTGGTCATAGGTTAATTGGAGTCCAGAATAAACATATTTTAGCCATTTATTAACAGCAAACACAGTAAAACAAATGTGTATGACAAAGGTTAAAACTAATTTTTGTCCCTTTTTTGCTTTGACACAGAGTGAGGGCACTTATACCAGGCATTTATATGGTGGTGGTAGTCAAGGAGGTGAGTAGATCATTGATGTAACAAAGGTTATATTTTTAATAAACTGGCTAATGGCTGAGTTCGTAAAAGTTGAGATTAAATTAGTATTCTGATGTAAATTGTTTTTTTGGGTTTTTTTGCGAGGTGCCTCTGATAGTGTATAAAATGACCCTGAATTTCAGTCAGTGAAGCGAATTTGAAATTGCTCCTTAAGAAAAATGATTCGCTGTCCCACCATAGCCAGGTATAACTGATTAGGAATAAACTACATTCCCAGGCCTGTCAGAGGAGTCAGACACAGACTGATGTCACACTCAGATTGATCTGATCCAAGAAAGAAAGCAATAGACCAGTGATTCAATCATAAGCGAAAGTGCCACGGTTGAGAAGCGATGCCGCTGGGAATAATATCTTCCCCTTGGCAATTGCCCCCTAGATAAATTGAATAAAAACAACAGCCATGCTTTATTACCCATTTTTTATATTACTTCATAACATTTAATATGAATGAACAGAAAATGTAATGAAAATCTCTAATGGTTAAGCGTCTATGGAGTGGACACTTTATTAGCCACAGCACCATGAAAGAGGCTGCTTAGCCAGGCAGAAGCAAGCGCTCAGACGCCGCTTTATAAAGCATGTAGGGCTTAGGGCATGAATTCACATACCCTGTGGTCACAACTGGGGGCCTTCCTGACCTGACAGAGACTGACTGATCTACGTGCAGAGAAGCATACGTCCTGAAGTCAGTCAGCTGAATAACTGAGATCAGAGTAGAGCAAAAATAGATCTGTGACGATGTTTCAGTTCGTCTGTGTCAGTGTGTGTGTGTGTTCACTCAATTAGACACATCTAACCTTGCAGAAATAAAGTTATTTATGATGGTTCATCTGATGCTTGTGTTGATCATCCAGTCCTTTACCAGCAGTCACTTTTTCACCAAAGGACACTGTTGGCTTTTTTTATTATATTTTTGTTTAATGGACTAGTCTCAATCCACCAAGATGTTTAAACACAATGTGTGATCCACCCTGTGCAGTACACACACACACACACACACACACACACATGCTACCCTGCCATTATTATGTCAGTGTTACTGTGCAAAGAATGGTCCTCCACCCACTTAATACCTTCTCGCTGGTGGTGTATGAGGGTCCTGACCATTGATGAAAGGGGTAAATAGGAACTAAAAAATAATGCAGAAAAACAGACAGACTACAGAACATCAACAGACAATTAACAGAACACGTCTCTAATGTACCTCTAAAATGACTAAAGGAGATCTTTCTGAGAAGATAGAAGCGTAAAATCAAAGGAAAACAGAAGGCAGACCACTAAAAATGTCCCGTTAGTTAAACAACAATTAAAGCTTTCGTCTTTGGAAGAAAATCTAAGCTCCACTTTTCCTTCAGATCTTTACATCTTCTCCACTCTGAGAAGATGACTCAAAGTTGCGATTCTAAAAGGATGTGAAGCCGTTCAAGATGCTGTTATTGAGAAAAGGAACCAGAAAAGAACATCTGCATTACAGATGATGGGTTTACAGACTGATGAGTGTTAATCTATAATCAGGATTACTTTGATGGTGAGAAGCAGAAAATTCAGTGGATTTTTAAGACTGAACTTTGGAGGAGTGGGGTGGAAAAATATCCCTTCAGATTTCTGAAAGTGATTCTCCAGAAATGGATAGAATGTATTATATTATGTTAAATATTATATTTAAATTTAGGCTTTTTTGTTCTCATCTGTCTCATCTGTATTCATTCATTCATTTATCTATTCAGTCATCCATCCATTATCTCAGCTACTTATCCCTGGTTAGGATAAGTGGCTTAGATAATAGATGAATTAATGAATGAATAGATAAGTCTAGCAAATAAACAAACAGAAAACAGCCCTTCTCTTACTCATTACTTAATTGTAATGAGGTTCATGATGAGAAATCATGTGTAGTAAGCTCAATTCACCATGTACTCCTCAGTTTGTGTAAAATGACACAAACATGCAAAGCTATTTGCTGATCCAAGGACTTGATCATGCGAAGCTGTGAACCAAATAAGAAATAATGTTGCCCCCCAAAAACTAGGATTTCAAATGAACATTTTCAGCAACTGTATAGGGATCATATTTATTTATTTTTACTTGTTGCTCAGTTTCAGTTGCACATTCTTTCCATGACCAGGTTTGCAGTTTTACTCCAGATCCTCCAGTTTTTTCCCATGTTCACTGAGGGTTTGTGTCTGATGCGACGCGAGCTGACGGGAGAACCGTATGTAATGTATGTCCCTGTTCATTTCAGAAGCTGCTCCGACATTGTTCAGCCGATTCCAGGGAGCGGGAGAGGACAGTTATGAGGAGAACTCTGTGTAATCCCCCTGTGCTGGTTTGAATTCTACATCAAAGGAATTTTTTCTGTGTGGTATGATTTTGACGGGTGCAATTTCAGAAGTGAACTTGGCTGCTCTTCAGCTGTTCAGGAGGCAAGCCTGACACCAACAGGGATGTTAACCTTGCATGATAAACATAGGCAGATAAGGGGTCTGTTGTTGGCTGCTAACCTCGTCGCATTATCACACCTTAAGTGGGCGACGGTCCGGTTGAATCTGTATCGCACTCATCATCAGGCATTTGCATGTTTATCTGTGTTAATGAGTAATGACTGCTCGTTTTCACATGTTCTATATGTGGCACTAACCTTTGAGCTGTGTTTATATTTATATTCTGTTTATCTCTGAGTCTCACAAACAGTGTGCTTAGACGAAGCAGTATATTAACTGTTAGTTGGAATGTGATATCTGTGCTTAGCTCGGTAAAGCATGTGCACCTTCTATCTGCTATGAGACACACTACTGGAAATAGTCTCTATGAGAAATGGCCCTGTTCCTGACACTTTTTCCCTTTTTAGAATCATAGCCTTTGGGAGGATGTCAGTGTGGTGTACTTACCCACTGTGTATCCTTTTCAAGAGAGTCCACCCATGCACAATGTAAAGGTCTCTGTTCTAAGCCTGTGTTTGACTATGTGCTTGTGGAGCCATTGGCCTTTCTATAACGGTAGGTCGCTCCAAAGAGAGTATCATTTAAGGGGAGAAATGTTTGTTAGTTATTACACTGTACAGGGAGTTTAAGGTCCCGCCTGTTCGGCCATTATCAGAAGCCTCCTCTTTTCAGGTTCGTGCCAGGCCACGGGCTGTTTGGCTGTTTCTAGGCATCTCTGTTATGGGCTGTTGATAAAAACCAGGCCAGAGTAAACACACCCTCTGGCTTCTGCTTCTTCAACCTCTGCCAGGTGAAGGATGGCTGATAAAGCACACTGGCTTAAGGGGTTTTTGGGTCTTAAGATATCTAACGGTCAAATGTTTTCTCTACTCAACCATTCAGAAGTTTGGAATCACTTATAATAATAGTTATTTTGTTCAATAATAACTTGCACTGGGGTTAACTATGGAAACTAAAGTAAGTTTTAAATGTCAGATTTTAATACTTTTTTTGTGGGGGGGTAACAATGTATGCAACCATTTTCACAGTAGCTATAAAAAGCTAGGTCCCTCTGTTATACTAATATTTATATGTCAAATAAATTCCTGAGTGAGCGAACAAGTCCGCATTTATGAATGTTTTATCTCTGTTTATTGTGTTGGTTGCACTTGATTTATTGACATGAAGGAAGAAAAAAATTGTAGAACTAAGACAAAAAGTTCATAATAATAGTTTGAACACTTTTATGCTAATAAGTGTTAATGCCAATAACTGGAGTAATTTGCTGTTTTAACTGTAAAAGATAGAAGTAGAATTAAAAAGGTATAGATAATTTTTCTCCACAGTTATTCAGATTCCCCACAAGAGCACCGTGTGTTCGCTTCACTGAAAAATAGGAAACCCACACGAGCAGGAGATCAAGAATGCAATCAAAACTGTTTGCAATCAAAAAATCCAAAAACGGGAAGCAGAGTATTTTATTTAAAGGTACTTCTCAAAGTTTATTAGGTGATTTTTTAAAAAATCAAATAATTTCTTTCTCAAAAGGATATAGCCTAAATATCACAAAGACAGGCAGAGCTTCTAAATGCACACATAAAACCCATGAAATATAAGAAACCAGCTTATAATTTTGTCTGACTACACTAAAAAGACAGAAAATAATTGTAGTTGTACCAATTATGTACAGACACTCAATTTATTTGTACATGATTGTTATCCAAACTCTCTTATTATTCATTATAATGAAGCAGTCTGTTTTGTTACACTGATATACAGTTTGTAAATGATGCTCTATTCTGATAGGTTACCCTATATACTGGCAATGCCTTCCTTGATGCACATAGAGCTGTGAAAATTGTTGTTTTTCTGCAGAACTAATATCTCTCAGCCTGAGTGACAACACTGTCACGCTACACAACCCCAGCTCAAGCCTTTAAATCCAAACATTGGCTTGTTTTTTTAATAAAGTGGGTTAATGGAGTTGGTAAAGCTCATGTATTTTTAACAGATGTTTCTCTTCATTTAGTTATGTGTAGTAGGCTGTGACACAATCATTCATTTTTTAACAGACTATATGCATAATGGAGACCGCAGGCTTGCCCAGGTAACTAAGCGAAGTGTAGGAACTTTTCTTGAACTACTGTCCACTTCAAATGTCCACACATTCTAGACTTTTACATTTTGCACTTTTCCTAAACCACGAAAAAATGTAGCCGTAAAGCCTGAACATTTTCAGAGTAATGACTAAATCACATCCTGTGGCAAAGCAGGGGATGTCTTAAAAATCAGCCAAAAGTAATGATACCAATCAAGTGAAGGTTTGGAGTGTCTTTTGGGAAAAAAGCCCGACAGGCTCCTACCTCATTATCTCTACAGAGATGCGTTGTTGGCTGCGGCTGGATATGTGAGATGGGCTTCATTAAAAGTTTGGACACCTGTAGCACTGACATTCTGGTTCAAAAGCAAGGTGACAATTATTCCCTCAAATTGCTTGATTCAAGTAGTTGGCCCGCTCTGTGTGCTCGCTGAGCTCTAATCAGGTTTTGAGCCGACTCTAAAATCCTCTTCAAATTCCTCGGCTTCTCATCTGTTTAAGCAAACGTCTCGCTCCATAACCACCATCCTCAACTCTTCTAATGATCAAGGCTTTCTCTCAGCCCATAAGTCTTCTGCCAGTACTCCATTTATACCAAGCCTCCCCCATTATTCTCCATTCATTTTAGAAGGCAATGTTGCTAAACTCAGCATAAAACCTGGTTTGGTCTAATGACATAATCAGATTGTCAGATATCAGATTATCAATTTATTTAACCCTTAGTCAAATCTGATTTCAACAATTAAAGCGGTGTAAAACAGTCAAAAACCGGAGTTTGCTCTCCTACACACATGCTGGTTGCTTCTCTTTCACTTGGCGTACTGCCACTCAGCTGTTCTCCGGACCTCCTACTTCTGCAGGTTTTCCCCACCCACTTGTGGGCGGAAACTATCCTACAAGGTCTCCCACATACAGCGGTATCACGTGATTAAAAAATGGATCTAATTAATTAGAAGCTCAATGATTAATTTATCTAAAGTAATAGCACACATTTTTGCTGTAGAAGTATTTAAAAAATTTGACTGAATTTGTACATACAAGCAGTTTATACAGTTCATACAGTTTATAGTCAGTTGATAACACTGATAATGATGAGAAATAGACAAATAATATGCAAAATCCAAGAAAAATATATTTTATTTAAATGAGAAGAGCCTAGATAGATAGAGAGATAGATAGATAAATAGATACATAGATAGATAGAGAGATAGATAGATCTTTAGAGGTGCATAAAACCAGTTTATACAGTCAGGTTCAAATGCTACCATGAAGCAGGGTGTTCTGATGATTCATGCTGTCTTGTCGAAAAATGCCACCATAGCACAAATTAACAGCAGAGTCTATCGATTCATGCTACCCTGTGGAAAAATGCTTCCTCGAAGTTTATACAGCTGCCAAGGTAGCACAGATTTATGAGTGTGGCACTGAATCCCAAGAGTGTGGAACTGCACATGCGCCGAAGGACATGGTAGCACATCTTGATGGGTAGCATGTTTTGACAGAACTCTGGACCATGTTAAAAGTCATGTAGTGCAATTAACGCGTTACTTTTTCTGTGATTAATTATCGAAATTAATGTGCTAATTCAACGCCCCTAGTTTTTTCAGTTTGTTTCTAAGACCTAAAATAAAAGAAATTTGGGCATTTTTGTTCTTTATGGGCATTTGTGTGTGACACCATTTTTTAAACCACAGTAGCGGTTATTATTATTCAGCATACCACCACTGCATACCAGTGTACCTTCAGCACCCCACCACTGGGTTCCTGAGCAAGACCCTTAACCCCAAGTTGCTAAAGTGAAACTGTCCCCTGTAGGGAATGGATGTCGCTTTGGATAAAAGCGTCTGTTAAATGCCGTAAATGTAAATTAAATATAGATCTGCTTGACGTCTGACACCTCGAGCTGTTTGGCCGTATGATGACATTTATTATTTATTATGCTGCCAGCATGGATCCGTGACTCTTGGTTTCTATGGGTTAAATTTAAAAAGATATAGTAAAAGTCGCAAACCCTTTATATCTGCTTATTTGTTGCTGCACGTCAAGGTCTGCCCACTCAATAGCTGGATTAAAGTGACTTCACAGTTGGGAACCTGCACATGGGAGTTGTGGAAGAAACAAAAAGAAGGTCAGGAGTACCTACAGCTGTATGGATCCTCTGTAGGGCTGTAACGAGCTGCTTCCCGACAGCCACGAGAAGTGCAGTGTTTATCATTTACATCTCCCACCCCAAAAACTCTGTTACGGACTGTCTACAATAGCATCAATTCAGCATAAGTAGATGAGTTAGAGCAGAGTAAGCTGAATGGGCAACCATGTACAACTGTGTTCATGGTTATGACATCACAACCATTTGCGTAATCCCACATGGACTGGGGAATGACCGCTACTCTTTGAAAGTTTAACACTGTTTACGTAATGCTATAATTTTCATGGGAAGTGCACTTTAATAAACCATGTTTATTCTTCTTTTGGGCCCTTACTTTAGAACACCTTGAAGATCAAATAAACAATATGAAGTTCCGTCAGTTCCTGATCTGTGCCGTTTGGGTTTTCTTCTGTAAGAAGCAAAATGTGACACAAGAAAATGTATTGTTTGGGTTATTATAGCCTCACTGTACCATCCACACTTTATATCCTTGGGGTTTCAGCATTTCCTCAAGTCATTCTTTACCTATTTAGATAGCAAGGTCATATATAGCACTGCAGACGCTGTGAATTATACAATTAATTGATGATGGGTTACTAGAAATGGAACTGAACTGTGGACATCATCAGGCTTTGGCCTTGAGGAAAGATGGCATATCACGATTTGTGTAGACATTGAAACAAATTTCTTACTTGAACAGAATTCTGTGTCAACACCATGGTTTGTTCTGGGGGTACTGTACCCCCCGATCAAAACCCAGACCCCCCCCAAAGAGACAAAAATAGCAGTTTGGGCGGGGGGTGGGAGGG
>JBBJLS010000036.1:1083652-1093954 GCA_037577275.1 Bryconaethiops microstoma
GGAAAGAAAGAGATAGAGAGAGAGAGAGAGAGAGAGAGAGAGAGAGAGAGAGAGAGAGAGAGAGAGAGAGAGGGAAGCCAAAGGAGTCAGCAGAGCAACAGGCTCGCTTAGTGACAGAATGGAGCGTTTACAGACAACTTGGACTCCTCAGCCGGGCCTGATGGCAGTGGAATCAAAGTGTTGGAACGAGAGCAGTCAGCGATTTTTTCACACAATGGGCCTGATTAGCCACAGGCTTAAACTCAAGAACCCTCCTAAAGCTTTGAGTCACAGCCTGGCGCTCAGCCAGCAGCGCAGAGACCACACAGACTCACCCCATCTCAGACTTTCATTAATGACATCTCAGCGAACTCTCCCTCAGTCTCTTTTTCCTTTTCTTTCTCTTTCACTCTGTCCATCTCTTTCGCTTTTCCCATTCTCTCTCTCTCTTTCACGCTGTCCACCCCTTTCTCTTTCTCTCTCTCTGGCTCATTCTCTCTTCCCCACTTTCATGTCTCTTTCTCTTTATCTCTTTCCCTTTCACTCGCTCCCAATTTTCTCTCGGTCTCGCTCATCTCCTCACTGTTTTGTTATCCTTTCTCTGTCTCATTCCCTCCCCTGCCCTTTTTTCTTTATCTCTTTCTCTTCCTTTCTCTCTCTTCTCTCTCCTATCTGTCTTTCTCTTTGTGCCTTCCCCTTTTCCCATTTTCTTTTTTCTCCCTCTCTGTTACCCTATTATCTCTCTCTCTCTCTTTCAGCATAACATGGACAAATGTCATGAATGCATATAATCTCCCGCTTGTACTCTTTTTCCATCACTTTCTCTTTCTTCTCTTCAGTCTCACTCTCTCTCTCACTGTCTCTCTGTCTGCCCCTTATGTCTCTCCCTCTGCCTCTCCCTCTCTCTTTCTATCTCTCTTTCTGTCTCTCCCTCTCCCTCTCTCTTTCTATCTCTCTGTCTCTCCCTCTCTCTCTCTTTCTATCTCTCTCTCTCTCACTCTGTCTCTCTCTCTCTCTCTGTCTCTATCTCCCTCTCTCCCTCTCTCTCTTTGTCTGTCTGTCTTTCTCTCTCTCTTTCTGTCTGCCCCTTCTGTCTCTGTCTTTCCCTCTCTCTCTCTCTGTCTCTCTCTTTCTGTCTCCCTCTCTCTCACGTCTGTTTAACTCTATTTATAGCTGCCTCTATTAGACGCTCTCATGCTGAATCCAGGAACATATCTTAATAAGATATAGGATTGGAGGAGGAATGAGGGGATTTTCTACTTTAATAATTCGGGGGCCGAGGGAGAGAGGCGTGTGATGGATGAAGACATCGACTTTAATGGTTCGACTTCAGGAGGAGAGACAATTCTTTTAGTAGTGACTAATACACCGGTGCGCCTCGGTTTCAGCCTGGGAGGAAACATTTCCCTCAGAACGGCTTTCGGCTCGCTTTCTGCGAGGCTGATTGATCTAGAAAGTTTGTCACTTCATATTTTTACCTGCTTGGCATATATGCCAGATATTAATTGGTGATTTTACAAGGTCTTAAAGCAATAAAAGGGCAAATAATGTACTGAACTTTATTTTTTAAAATAAGCAGTTTTATTTTAAAAATAAGCAACTTACCATTTATACAGTTTCAGAACATACCGACACCAGTTCGTAAGGAGACCATAAAAGGATACCTGCAAAAAAAGTTTTTTGAAGGTTTGTGATGTCACAAACATGTATTTAGCCTACAGTAATTTCAACCTGGGCTGCCTTTTGAATGAGGCACAATCAGACAGTCAATCAGAACAGAGACATTTACGTAGGTATATTTAAACGCCACCTTAACAAGTGAGGAATTTCAAGTGAGGAAAGAGGGCTGGAAAAAAACAGTCTAGAAATGAATTATAATGGCTTTATGGGTAATAAAGAAAACAAAAATGTCATAAGTGGATTTTGGGGTGAAAAAAAATTAAATAGAAGAAAACTGCAAAATATGGACCCTTTAAAACCTCAGGCAGCGGGCTTATTATTCAGTTATTAATCTTAAGGTTTATTATACAGTAAATTATTCAGGTAATACTACAATGCTAATATAAAGTCACACAGCTATGAGAGTGTGGGCCATATATGTACCTTTATAAGGGTATAAGAAGAGTATAAGACCCCCAGAAATATCAAGTTGATTATATGGGTTTGATTCTTCCTACATATATGTCATTCCTTTCATTTTTTTTATCCATAGTAGAAACTGTCTTCACGCTTTGCATGAAAAAATCACAGAATACCGCTTTAAAATGGCAGGACACATACTGCGGCTCCCATGCGAAAGACACGCAAAGACAGCTATGACTTGGACACCACCAGATGGCAAACAAAAAAGGGGCAGGCAAAAAATAAACTGGAGACGGATCGTCGAAGAATACCTAAAGACCGTAAACGTGTCATGGCTTGGATGCAAATGCACAGCAACAAACTGAGACAGATGAAAAATGCTTGCTGCTCAATGCGCCGTTCAGCACTGAAGAAGCTAAGACTAAGACCCCAGGTGTAAAACTCATTAATCCTCAAGTTGCCAGCATTGTACGTTTCTGACTTTGAAAAAGTGCCATGGCAACCACTATGTATATGTTGCAACCATTTAATGTTAAATGACTTTAATCAAGAAAGTACGACAACAAGGCTGTCTGAACATAATCAGAAGGCACAGATGTGTTTAAGACCGTTACACAGTGACAATAGACTAAACATCTGTGAATATAAAATAGGCCCTTTCAGCTTCATGTGTGGAGTAAAAGCACACTCTGTTCTACCTCCAATTACATATTTAGCCATTTGTCGGGTTTGAAATAATGTGTTTCACCTGCCCTCAGGGGTAGCGAACGCGATGGCCTGGAGACTTCTCTCCTCCATCTGTTCCTCTGAAATCCTCCCCATGAAGCCCTCGATTTTCTCATGTTTCCTTTGGGCCGTTCACGAGTTTGGAGGCTGGTATTTTGAGGAAGTTTGAGGTTTGCCAAGTTTTTTGTTTTTTCGTTTTTTGTTTTTTTGTTTTTTTCTTCATATTTCCACACAAAGTATTAATGTGTTAAAAGGATAATTGCTGTATTTACTCAAAAGCTCACAGTTGATCCTCGGGGCGGTAACATCTGAGGGGTCCTCGTTGCGAAACAAGGGATCTAACATATAAACACATTAGCATTTCAAAGAGCATAATATATTCATTTTTTAATGCTTTAGAGACAAAAGAAAGCAGCACAATGACCCCTGCTTTTTATTTCAATTAATCAACATCTACACTTTGAACAGAAAACTTTGAAAAATGTGCTGAGATTCGGCACTCAAGCACACGGCAGGCAGACTTCATTTAAATTGTGTGACATTATTTTGTTATTTCATTCGACTTTGAAGTTTAAACACAATATCAGGCCAGGACTTTCTCCTTCATGCACTGCTACCTACTTGGGTTTCAAAGACTATTATTATTATTATTATTATTATTATTATTATTATTATTATTATTATTATTATTATTATTGCTGTTGTTGTATTGATAAATACAACATAAAAATACACATTTATCAGAAACAAAGTTATTAATTGTGTTCAGATTATTATCTATTTACAGTTGAACAGGTCCATATTGCACTGTGAATTGCACTCACTCAGAAACTACAGCAACATCCAACAGTAAGGGCAGCATGGGGCTTCATTTATATAGTAACAGAAAACACAGTTAATTCCAGATCTGTTATACTGCGACCAATGTGGACATGCACCAACTTCCCTCGGACAGTTAAAGGGTTGGTTATGTGTATAGGCGGTTAATGTTGTTGTTGTGTTATACTGTCCCCATTTACACCATAATGTTTTTACATAATCAGAAATCTCCAGCTGAGCTTTACAGTGTGTGAGCATCTCATTATAAACTGACTAGTATAATTAGCCCAAAATTAGGAGCACAATCTTACATTAACTTCTGCTCTGTAAACATAAATAGCATTTTTTTGTCCCCCATTATCATTTTGGAGAAATGGGTTAGGGTTAGGGTTTGTTCTGACATTAGTGAAACGCAGGACGACATGATCAGGTAACAGTTAGCCATAGAGTGTGGTCACAGTAGCGAAATGGGAAATGACACTGTAATGCAAAGTCTATAAAGCCATGGGTTAATTTGGGGGGTATTAATCACATAATTACTGACCTTAATGGACTGATTCAGCATATAATAGCAAGGAAAAAACGGATCTAGAGTGTTGGGGAAGGGATTAGGTGTGAGCTACAAACCCAGAACTAGCAGCCGCAGTGTTTTTAAAGGAGAGTGCACTTCTGATTGCCTTAAACTCAACAATAAAACACTCAAATGGATATGAGTTTTAAACATACAGAAGATAGACAATGATGAAATCCTTCCCATTGAGTCAATTCCGGCTTTAGCACCAAGGACAACGACCGCAGTGCTCCGTGTTCATTGTGATTTGGGCGATGGCTCTGGATTTATATCCTCATTGAGAGCTTCCTGTGCTCGACAAATTAATCCCAGGGGTTCACTCATATGCACAGCCCACAGATTTTCAAAAACACCTTTTTACTTCATGCATGGCTCTGGCCAAGTTCGAATCTTGTGAATTTTTCATCCCTCATTGGGAATTGTTCTGCAATTTTTTGTAATTGTCATGACAAATGGAGCGAAAAAAATTGGGTCAATTTTCATTTTTAGTAAAAACCTGTCCTAATGTGATGTGCACCACCCAGTCCATTATGTCCATATACAGAAAGTGAGCTCCAAATACAGCTATTTTGAATTTACTCTTTTTTGTGATGTCACAAACTCATTTGCATATATCTGCCTGTTATAGTAGTTCAGCTGAGCCGTATTCAAGACATTTGTTCAGTCCAAGTTCAACTCTAAACTTTATTGATCCTGGAGGAAACTTGTTTGGTCAAGTCCAAGTCAAGACCAAGTCCGAAGAGGTTAGAGTCCAACACTAGCAGAAACACCTGTGTTTCAGGAGCCACTGGACGCGGTCGAGACCAACGAGAAGATTTCACCAAACCAATAGCCAAACCGCCCAAATACTACCCATTCCAAGACAAGTCCTAGACTCAAGTTCTGCAGCCCTGCAGTTTAGCCCCTCACATTTTGCGGAAGTTATGAGGAGTGTTTCAGACAGTACAGTACAGGCTAACCAATGAAACCAGAGCCCATTTACAGTAAATATAGCAGTCTTAAAGGCACATTAACTAAAAACACCTTGTTTAATTAAAAGGGACAAAGAGAGGCTTGAAATGAATTAATTACATTTCTAATCCATAAAAACATCACTTGGGGGGGGATCATGGAAATGCAAAGAAAAATGTAGGATATGTGGCTTTAAAGGGCATTCATGTCAAGGTCTTTACTACTTAACAAACCCTCAGCTCTAAATGACTCCATCATTAGAGGAGAGGAATGTAATCACTGAAGTATTGAAAAGCATTGGAGTAATAATGATCAGTCAAGCGTGGGGACAGGTTATTAATGCCGTTTGTATTCAAGGCAGCAGCGTTTCGGAAAATTAAGAGTTACTTCTGCCATTTTTGCCTTATTACTGTACGAGCTCTGCATGGAGAACAGGTGAAGAGGAACGGCCGCAAACCAAATGAGGCAGGAACCAAAATTCAATCTAGTAAAGGTCACTGTGAAAACACTTAGACTTTCAGGAAAAAAAGTGGAAAAAAAAAAACACAGCCCTTGCATAAGCTTGTCTTTTAAGTGACAGAGAACTGTCTGTCTGTGTGATTCTAAATGACAGGAAGAAAGAAAAGCACATGGAAACCAAGAATGAACAAATAAGGTCAACACATTCATGTATAAACACTGTCAGTTTTTTAAGAGCTTCGGTGGATGTTTATATAAAGATGCGTGTGGGCCTTTTCATTTCTTTTTTTTTTTCTTTTCGGTAAACTTTCTGCCTCGTCATCTCCGCTCAATGTAACAAAAAAAGCGATCTGTGATGAAAAGGTTCAGACAGCTGCTAGTGGTGTGACATCACTGCTCTCCCAAAGCACCTAGTAAATAAGTGAGTAAATAATTGAATGTCTTGTTGGGTTGTCAAGTGTCCACATCCTTTACAGAGGAGAAGCATTTTAATGCATCTTGTACAGAAGTTATGATGCATTTTACATTTTTATATTCCATTGTGTATGTCAAAGAAATATGTAGAATTTGTGCAAGAAAGTATGTAAAAATGCCACATTTAGAAGATGGCAGAAGATTATATTTTCTTAAAAAAATCATCAAAGCCACATAACTTTGACCTGCTGACTTACTTGACAAACTTTTGCACATCTTCTGAATAATTTCTGCTGTCTAGGTAACAGAACGGCAACTGACTCATACGTCTCCTTATCTGACAAAACGTTACAATATATAACTCCCCCTGGTTTGTGTTGATGAGCGAGGTGTCAGATGTCTTTGTATTTCTTTGTCATGTAGAACCAAAGTCATTGTTTTTAAAAAACATGTAATATTAATAACCACCACTGGGGTTTTAAAATGGTGCAACATGCAAATGCCCATAAAGAACACAAATGAACAAACTTCTTTAATTTGAGGTCTTAGTAACAAACAGAAGAACACAAGATCTTTGAACCCGGGAGAACTTTTGGGATAGTCTCCGCCCACAAGTGGGTGGGGAAAACCCGCAGAGGGAAGGGGTCCAGAGAGCGGCCGAGCAGTAGCATGTCAAGTGAAAGAATAGCCAATGGCGAGTGTGTAGACAACAAACACGGGTTTTTGACTGTTTTACACTTTTTTTACTTATTGAAATCATATTTTACTAGTATGCTCTTGTTCTAAGGGTTAAAACTGTTCTTAAGGGTAATGTCAAGAAAGAGTATTCCAGCATTTGTTTGGAAAAACCAGCCAGTTGCTTGTAAAAAGCTGTAGGGGTCAGTCCAACCATTCAAAGACCAGTGGAGTAGAGTCAAGTGGTGGGTGGGGGGTGGTTCAGATGACTCAAATATGCAAGGCTGAACCACGTAAAACCACCACTGACAATATGTGCAACTTACTCTATGGCACAAAAGACTGAAAAACATGACTCTATGGCACAAAGGACTGTAAGGTGCCAAATTCAAAGGCTCAGTACCTTGTTAAAAAGCACAAATGCACTCATGAGCAAACGATTTCAAAGACATAGATTTCAGGCCTGACATTTAATCTCTGTGTGTGGGGTACACTAGGCCTCTTTCTGTGCCACATTTCAAGAATGCTGATCCCTTATAGAAGAACGGACCAGTCACACAAGCTCTTATAAAACATGGGTCAGCACTGACAGAATATCTTCACCTCAGGAGGGCCGCTTCTGGACCAAGGTCCTGTGACTAATAGCACAATAAAGAGAAAATAACCTGATCCTGGACCAACTCTCCACATCTGAGATGCTTAGCAATTACAAAAGAGGTCAAGACATGCTTTTCCATCACTAGGCTTGTATACAGTGCAGCACTCGAGAAGAGCAAGTCTGAGTTTTCAGCTGTGAACTTCAGTAGACTGGCTATGAAATAAAGCAGGGATTAAACAGTCACTTTTTGAAGGCATATCTGATGTCGCTGTCTAACCATAACCTTATTTTTTGAGTCAGAGCAAAGTTTAAAAATTCAACCAAATATATTTTCTTATTATGTTACTTTCCATAAAATGGGTCTCTTCACTTTATATATCACACATGTACTAGTATTTCTGAGACTTATCTCTATAACTTGACTCAAACACTCAAATCATTTAAGGGTCACTATGCACAATATAAAAATAAATGACCTTCAAAGCTTGTTAAAAGCATTTCATGTTTTATTTGAACCTGTTAAGAGATGTTAACATATGTCTGAGATTATGTGTATGTTTTACAGTGACTCTTTCACTAAAGAGTTCTGGAATAGAGCTTCAGCCACTGTTCTCTGTTTCTGGCTGAACCTTGTTTACAATATGAATCTTATTCACAGTCAGTGACGTATCTAGAACTTCCTGAAGGTCTGGAGTGGTGTTTTTCCCAACCTATTGTAGATTCCCACCCCAATGTTTACAACCAGACCATAGCAATGAAGACCATTACTAAAATCTCATCAAACCATTTTTCAAAATACATGCATGTTATTAAAAAAAATAAACAAAAAATTACAGACATATTTTTAATTGTTGGAAATAATAACGTCTTCAAATCCTAGGTCTTGAGGGTCCCCCACTGACCATAAGTAAACAGAAGTGACTGAATTTCAATTCAGATATGCCATTTAAACATTGGCGTGTGTTGACCTGTTGACCATGTTATTAAATATACATACAATTATGAATATTACACTAATCCAAATCAGTGTGTTTTCTATATTGTTAGGGATTAGCAATTACAGTTCAAATAATTAACAAGGGTTCTCAATATAAGTTTTGATAATTGTAAAATAAAAGCAAAGTTACATTTAAAACATACATATCCATAACCATAATTCAAATATGCTAAAGGACGAGAACTGATCAGGATCACTGTGGGCAAGACATCGAACTAGTGAAGTATAAAGTTTCAGCATCGAATTAAGATTCAGCATGGACTGTGTAACTGGCCAATGCAAATAGAGCATGTGCCAATACATCACGCAAACACTGTTAGAGCTCACTACATCATAACACAGTGGCTAATACAACTTTTCCACTGGCATCAGAAATCATGTCGTACTGTGAACAGATGTTTTACCATCACAAATAAAACGACCCGTTCCAAATCAGAACCCGAGCTGCTCGACGGCAGGGCCAAAAGCGGGCTGCAGCTGAGGTGATTGCATCACGGCTTTCTGATTGGTCGAAATGTCATCACAACATGGAAAGAGGCCACTGTTGTTCACTGTCACAAAAAAACAACAATGAGATACAAACTAACAACCGGCACTACTGTCTGTTTGAGCCGAAAGTACATTTCAGTGGGAGGTTTCTATGACGACACTAACAAATTTATCTTTAACATGAAGGTGATCCAGGACAAGTTAGCTGGGTTAGATTTTCATCACCTGCGTAAAGAATGCTGAGAAAAATGTAAAAACCCAAACAAGACTATTAAAATAAAAGACCACAATAAAGTCAGTTCTGACAGAAAATCTTTCTGCTGGTTCAACTCCATGGATGCAGTTTTGGGACCAGCCATAAAATGAGTCAGAAGCACTGTTACCAGGCTGAGTGTGCTACAAGTTCCATGCCATCACAGTACAGTTTAGGCACAGCACAGTTCCTATATGAGTATAGAAAAGTGCTTGACTACCAAACCAGACCATTCAATCAAACAGCACTCGTTTAAGTTTTTAAGTTACACTATCTAGAACATACAGAAGCAACTACAGGGAAGTAGAACAGGTCTGTGGACCTAACCTTTGTTTTTTTTTTTTCAAACCAATTAGGGAGGGAAAACTTCACATCTGCTTCTTCTAACAGTTCTGCCAAACTTAGATCCAGTAGAAGAAAGAAAAAAAATACAAGAATGCCTCAGCTGACACAACCAGTGTTGTTCTTTGTCTGACAGTCAGTCGTAAATTCTTGCAGGCTTTTCAGCTAACAGCAAAAAACAGCAGATTAAAGAAACAAGCTCAAGGCCCCTTTAAAAGGCTCTGCTTGCTCTGCTCAGCTTGGCAACAGCAAACAACTTGTCAGACTCCAGAAGATCATGGGAGTCCATGACTAAGGAATATTTTCCGTCATGAAGAAAAGCCGCCAGATCAAGGTTGCTATACGGAGTGTTAGCACAGGTTTGAAAGACAACGGCAAGGAGAAGAGTCAACTGCAGAACTGATGAAACTCACAGAAGCACCTTAACTGCTCAGAGCCAACCAGGTATCAGAAAACCTGATGAGTGGTGTTTCATCTTAGAGTAAGACCATGACCTGATGATTTACTGAAGAAAAAACAGGTCAGGACACAGAATAACAGCTAAATAATTGGCCTGAAAAACGCATAAAAATGCAGAGACCTATGATTAATTTAATAAAAATTTGAATAAATATAATATAGTTGCATGTTCATCCATTTTCCCTTTTAAATGCAAATGCTGACCTGTGAATTGATAACACACTGATGTCAGACACACATCCTTTTACAAACCAATCAGTGTCAAGTGCAGCGAGACGTAGCCCAGGTAAGGGAATGGTGGTGGGCCATGGGCCAAAACAAACACAAACTTTGGTTCTGACTTTCAGGTGTGAAAACGCCCTTAACCACGGTTAGTAAAAGTACCTTCATTTATATATTAAACATGAATTACTAATAAACAAACTTTACGGACTAGACTAAGACTTTTATATAAGTAAAAATATCTATAAAGCAAAGGACTATATAAC
>JBBJLS010000036.1:1094054-1104127 GCA_037577275.1 Bryconaethiops microstoma
TGTGTGTGTGTATATATATATATATATATATATATATGTGTGTGTGTGTGTGTGTGTGTGTGTGTGTGTGTGTGTGTGTATATTTCAAACAGAAATGTTATATTTGTTGTGTCAAAATAATTTTTCAAAAAATACATGCAATTTCAATCAAAAAAATATTTACAGATTGTTATATATTAATATAAAAGCCCTTCTTTGACATCACTCTCTCATCCATTGAACTTGTAAGTCTATGTACAGTATCTGCCTGTATTTCTTTTGAGGATGCCTCCCAGAGCTGCTCTATAGAGGTGTACTGCTTCCCACCCTCCTAGAGCTTCCTTTTAAGGATGCTCCGCAGGTTCTCAATAGGGTTGAAGTCAGGGCATGTTGGTGACCACAGCATCATTTTTTCATCCTTTATGCCCATAGCCACCAAGGAGTTAGTGGTGTTTTTTGCAGCAGAGGATGGTGAGTTGTCTTGCATGAAAATAATTTTATTCTGGAAGGAACGTTTGATCTTTTAATACTATGGCCCAAAATGGTCAGTTGGAAACTCCATTTTGAAACCTTTTACGGACCCTAAAGGGACCTACAATCTCACTTACGAATATTCCAGCATAAAACATCACTCCGCCACCTCCTTGCTGACGTCGCAGTCTTGTTGGGCAGCCCTTCACCAACCATCCAGAACTCCATTCATCTGGACCATCCAGTGTAGCTTGATATTTATCAGAAAATTAAACTGTTTGAAAATTAGTCTTCACATACTTTTGAGCCCACTACAAACATTTCTCTTTGTGAGCATTGGTTGGCCGAAACACAGCCTTATGCACAAGTGCAAGCCTCAGGAAGGATTTTCTTTGGACTCCACAGACTCCTGTTTGCGGCTCATCAGGGGCTTTTTAATAGCTGGTCTTTTAATATTTTTTAATTTGCCTGACAGAAACTTTCCTTAATAAGCCTTTATCTGACGAAATAAATTTGCACTCTGAATCACATACAAATCTCTTCACAGTTTGATAATCTTTCTGCAGATTTTGTGAAATGTCAATTGTTTTCGCACCTTTTGAGAAGTTTTCACCTTTAGAAAGATTTTTCTTTCTCCTCATATTGCATGAGAACTGGGACTTAATAATGTAGAACAAACTCCTTAAGCAGGTGTCCCTTTAATTAAGATCACCTGGTAAACTAATTAACAAACCTGTCTGAGATTGATCCCAGTCATCTAGAAAGACAGGCCAATCAAAACAAGTGAAAGGTTTCATTGAAAAACTAAAAACCAAATGTTGATTCAATTGAAATCCTATTGATCCATCACTTGCATGTTAATTTGGAACAGTGTACACACTGGTGGTTAGGGAGTCGCCCCTGTGATCAGAGGGTCGAGGGTTTGAATCCCAGAACTGCCAGTGGCACCACTGCGGGTCCCCATGAGCAAGGTACCATCCCCACACACTGCTTCCCGCACACTGTTCCCTGGGTGAACGGGTTAAATGCAGAGAAAAAATTCACACTGTGTTGTGTGGTGTTTTCATATGTGACAAAAAAGGGCACTTCAGTTTTTACACATGTTTGGCGATAACAGTATTGGTATAGTGTATTTTGCTCATGCGGAAATTTGAATTGAGCACATTCAAGGTATCACTTTTGTGTTTTTTTCACTGTCCTGCTCTTCTGTAAGTGCTGCACCACCCCGCCCCTGTTCTAACCACTATACGAGTCCCAGATGTCATGGTGATAGTGACGCTCTCCATGTACAGTAGACCGTTTTCCCGTCAGGCCTCTGAGGGACTAGTGCAATCACGCTGAGTGGAGGCAGTGTGGGCCTTTCAGAGTCTTTCTGAATACAAATCAAGCATCGCAGCATATGTGCACAGTTTTTTCTCTTTTTGCTTTTCTTTTTCCTGTTCCTCCATTCCAAAACCTTCTTCCTCATCTCTGCGGAAAGACCTCGGGCGACATGTTCGTGTGTCGAACGTGAAGAACAGATGGTGTTCACTTTGTTTTACAATCCCTACAACCGTCGACAATCTCTTCCTTAAACAAAGGAACAACTCTGAGGTCTCTCTTTTCTGCTCTGATTAATTCATGACCTTCCTTGATGCAGAAGCCTGTGTTAAGTGAGAGGTGTGTGTTGTGCCAAGCGAGAAAGAGATGCCTTCTAATAACTCCAGAACATGCTAAAGCTATTCCATTCGTGTCTGGAAACAACAAACCTGTCCCAGAAATGGTAAGAAAACAGCAGAAACATGTTCTCTGAGATAACATGCACCACAGTGCTGATTTTCGTTAACCCCTGCAACTCAGAGTGTATTAGTAAAATGTAATTTCAACAAATAAAATGGTGTAAAACAGTCTAAAATTGTTTGCTCTCCTACACACTACCTGTTTGCATCACTCGGCCGCTCTCTATACCCCCCTTCCTCTACGGGTTTTCCCCATCCACTTGTGGCCGAGGACTAACCTAAAAGTTGTTTTTTTCGGTTTCTAAGACCTAAAATGAATTTTTTTTTTGTTGTTCTTTATGGGCATTTGCATGTGATGCCATTTTTAAAACCCCAGTAGTGGTTATTATTATTACCTTTTTAAAATGAAAATACCTTTGGTTCATTATGATGATCAATTTTGTGGTTTTATGCTTTTCTGAATATATAATAAATATTTTCATTATTTAGAAAACACCGAACGACTGCATTCATTATAAAGAAAGTTAACTAGCCTTATGTTCCTAAATAGCTTTGTTTGTATGGATTTAGTGCAAGCTGTAAAAAGCTGAGAGTAAAATAATAATTAAAAGTGGCTGAATGATAAAGAATTAAACCTTAAAACATAACAAAAATAAACCTCAGAAAAACTATACATGTCACACGCATTGACAAAGTCCTGTGAAATTTTTATTCGTGTCATAATTTTTTAAATGAAGAGCCTGGTTGAACTTGGATATGGAAATTTATGACTATGACTATTAGCGTAGAGAAAAGCTCAGGTATAACAATAAATAAATAAATAAATTACAAATCAAGGACCCTCTGGCTATACGTCGTTGACCCCTGGCTCTAAAGAACCTTTCAATGAATGATTCTTGAAATAACCATTTTTGTAAGTGGCATGCAAGTAGGATGAACATGATGAACTTTCAGACTGTGATGGTTGTGCTTCGGGTGTCACGCCCCTGGCTGTCCTGGTCTCTGGAATACTGAGCCTGTTTCTAGCACAAGCCCTTGTCCTATTGGAATTATGAAGGTTCTTTAAACGTTCAGAAGGCTCATTACATTCAAATTTACATGGCTCCTTAAAGAGCCAAAGGTGGCATACAGGAACCGTGCAGTACCTAAACCATACCACAAAGGCAAGGAACTTGTCAATTCTGTCCCACAGTTTATCACCAGTCATCATCCCAAAACCGCATCCATGGAATCAAACCAGTGGAAGGTTTTTTGGTGAGAGCTGCTTGTGGTTATTGTGTGAGGTTTGTGAGTTTTCCTAGCATTCTTTAGCCGTGTGATGAAAACCTGACCCAACTAATTTGTTAGTGATGTCCTGGATCACCCTCACGTTTCTCACAGAAGATAAATTTGTTAGCGTCCTTGACAACTCCCACTGAAATCTATCTTCAGCCCAGACAGTAGTGCTTGTACTTTGTCAACTTCTCAGTTGTTAGTTTGCATTGGTTTTTTTTGTGCAGACAGTAAAAAAACAGGGTCTCTTTCCATGTTGTGATGACAACATTTTGACCAATCAGAAAGCAGTGATGCAGTTGGCTCGGCTGTGGCCCACTTTTAGCCCTGCCATTGAGCAGCACAGATACAGATTCCAGTGGAAATGTGCCATATTATATCACTGTGGCACATTTTTTATTTTTTAGTATAATATAAAGGTTCCATACCAAAAAATGGCTTTCCTAAACCTGTACTCCAAGCCAAAAAAACAACATTCATTTGTAATCCTCATCTCCTCTGGAGATCAGAACTTTTGTTTATTATTTAAAATTATGAACCAGTTCCAATCTAGAGTCCAACATCTCCACTTGGGAAACTTCTTGTTTAATGGTCATGTCATTGTTTTGCTCCCCAAGGGTGGCTACAGAGGAACAGCGGCTAAACATTTATTGTAAATTGAAAGGCCTTATGGGGAATTATAATATGTCGCATCATTTCAAAAATGAAAAATCATTTTTTTTGTCTAAAAAAATGACAACCACCACCCGCCTGAGGCATGAATTATCTCAAGTGTAAAACAGCTCAAGGAAGGGAAGAAGAGCTTCATACTGAAGAACTGGACTGAAGGATGTGCTACAGTTTCGAGAGAGAATCCGAACGACCCAATAAAGGAAGAACCGAGATTCTTTTCAGCCCTTTTTCGCCTCTTTTCAAAATGTCAGGGTGGGCACTGAAATTGAAGGCTTGAGACACTTTTTGATGACTGAAACTGTGTATTTATTATTATTTATTATCTATTTATTATTTATTATCTGGCTTATTTATGATTTGGAAGTAAACTCGCACGCTTCTATAGTGATGTTTCAGGAACATCTACAAAAACAAGCCAGGCAGCTGGATAGACCAGTGGAACACTGAAGCCCCTCAAAAGGCATGAGAGCATGTATTCATTAAGCTGCAGCGTTTCGCTAGATGTTTTGTTAATACATTATTCAGCACACTAATTATTCATCAAATTGAAATTATGCTCTAGAACATCACTTTTAGTGCCTGAAAAACAGCAGAAAAACAACTGCTTTGTAAAACTGGCAGTCAGGAGTAATTCCCCATATTAAATTAATTGGGAGTAAAAAAGAAGAGTAATTTCGAGATGTTCTCTGAATGTCCTGTTTGTGTTTGTGAATGTCATTTATTTAAATATTTATTTCTTTATTTTTTTATTTAGAACAGTGTTGGGTTTGTGCTTGTTGGGTTTGTGAGTGCGCATGATAACTAACTACCGTTGCATTCGGATTTAAACCTATTCATAAAGATTATGTAAAGTAAAATAAAAATAAAAACAACCAAAATATTTGTTCTTTTATTGTAATCAATGAGTAACCTATCTGCCTTATAATTTTTTGATACAATACTTTTTAAGTACTTTTTCAGTAAAATGTTGCATTTTAGGTCTTAATAAACAGTCAGACAGACAGAAATATGGGAGCTCTTTTGAAAATCAAAAAACATTTGCCAGTGCTGGGGGCTCCAGAGTGTGTTGGATCCAACCAAGTCTAAGAGACTTTATTCTCCATGGTTGTGTGGCATGGCCCTCCCTCTCAGTGCGATGCTGGCCAGCATGGGGGTCTGTTAGCTGATGCAACAGAATTGCATTTTTGAGTTTTCCAACCAGCTCGTTGAGCTGTCACTCACTGCGTAATTTATTCATTTACTGATTTATTAATATACTGATTTAACTCATTTTCATGAAGGCTGTCAATAATCTATTAACATAACTGTAGGTGCTGTAGCTACAGACAGATAGATGGATGGGCCCACAGACAGATGGACAGACATACGTTGCTGTACAAAAGTCTTGATTACCCCCTCAGTTCTTTAGATTTTACTGACAAATAGCCAGACTGTCTTGTATTTGTAATGTAGTCTTGGCTAATAGCTTTCCAGGCTTCCTGAATAATTTCCGGTCCAGTCCCTGAACCTGACCAGTTTCCTGTTATTTGTTTGTTAAGCCACACGTTGACCTTCATATGAGTCACTCAAGCAAAAAAAGCACATTTAACTTAAGGCCTGAACCAGCGAAGAAACAGGTGTAGATGATTCCAGGTGATCAGGCGGTGATCATTATACTGGTGGTGCTGAATGCTGAGTGGTTGGAACTCTTTTAACTAGGCTCCTTGTATCTTTAGTCACTGTGCAGCCTTTCAAAGTGACACATTTGTTCCCATTTCTTTCATTTAATCTACTCACTTTGCCAAAATAAGGGTTTGACAAGTATAAAATAGTATTGTTGCACCAAAAAGGTGATTCAAAGTCAAATATAAATAAATGAGGGGTGGCAAAAGTCTTGTCCATAGTACTGTAAGTAAGGTAGACCTAAGGAAAATACCCACCTTTGTTCTTTATGCATTTGCTCCCTTATCTTCAGAGAGGAGCCTAAATCAGTGTCCTGCTTGTGCACCACTGTAAGCATAGCAGCAAAGTAGCTTTTCATGTTTGTTAGATGTTAGTTTCTGCCTGACACAGATCCACAGCGATCGGGACCCCCTCGGCTCCTCTTCTAAAAGGTCACTTGTTGGGTTGCCTGGTACTTTAATCCAGCACACTAATACTGCTGATGCATGTCTTTATTCACGTCGAGCCCCACGATGGCAGCCCTGGTCCTGCGGGACCTGGCAGAGCAGCGTTAATGATGGAGTGTGTGATGGCTGAGACTTCACTTTGGTCTCAGCTTTGATTTCCCTTTCCCCGCTTCTCTCCTCCATCACTCAATTAGCATCAGAGTTATTGCGCGCACTGTGCGGCGAAGAGGGAGAGTGTTGTGTTTGGTTGATCAATACATACAAGACAGCGACAGCGGAATGCAATTAACGTCTCCTCTGCTTTCTCCGCGAGTGGTGTTGGGGGGCTGTAAATACACTCCTTTTCCCTCTGCCAAGCTTCGTTACCCCACCACCCCCACCCCCAGGCACATTGTAATTTGTGTGTGTGTGTGTGTGTGTGTGTGTGTGTGTGTGTGTGTGTGTGTGTGTGTGTGTGTGAGCGTAGTCTTTCACAAACTGCTGAGCTCTAGCGTCTGGCCCCTGGCATTTCCACTGAACAGTCTTTTCTCCTCTATGAAGGATGATTACAGGCGAGATCATTGGAAATTATCTCCAGTTCTGACTTGGATAATGTCGAGTGAAAAGCTGGCTAAGTGACATGCTGGATGTGCTCGAGCCAAAGCATTATCCATAACATAGAAATGTCCATCAATTATATTTTGTTTTTCAGTATGAACCACTTTTTTTGCAGTAACTGACATTCTCTTAATCATACAGTATTTTCAGTCTAACACACCTGACCATGGTCTTATCTGAGGCTTTGTCCACATTCACACATTGAGTAAGAATGTCATGCAATGTATGTATTCAGAAGATGCATTGAAGTGATGTATCTGTATTCAGTCTACGTTTTCGAAATTCAGGTATATTAGATCAGGCTGTGCTTTAAAAATACTTACCTGCTAATGAAAAAGTATAAAAATAAATGAAACACCATCAGTGCTTGTTTAGCTGTTTAAATGTCAGCACATTGCATGTAGAAAACATACATTTTAGGCTCCTTTATATGTCCAAAATGAGGCTCCTGCTTGAGTGCACTGATAAATCAGGGTGGTCAGTTCTTTATCTCAGTGTTGAACTGAATGACCTCCTCAGTCATGCATGAGTGACGGTGTAAGGTGTTGTGGGGATTGTGGGAGAAGGCAGGCAAAAATAAAAGGTGAATATTTCAGAATTTTATTCAAGCGAATGTTTCATGAACCAGTAACAGTGAATAATTTGAAAATAACATTTTTTCTGTGCATTTATCAAGTTGATTCTGAACGTATTCCAAATATTTTATTTCGCCATTACCGCTTTTCAAAGTATTTTTCCCAGTTTTACTAAAACAGCTGTAAACCAATAAATTTTGCTCCAACTTTGATAACTGAAAACAAAAACCTTTTTGAAAACACAGAAACAATGTGAAAATTCTTGCTGTATCGTGGATCATAATGATGTGCGGATTTGATCCACCCAGCACGCAAAAATATTTGTTAATCAACCCAAGCTGCTTTGTCACTTTTTTTTTTGCCCTGCCGTGCCTGCACCCACAAACATTTCTAAAAAACTGACCTGGTACTGCCTAAAACCGGTCAACCTGTGGAACCTATATGGATGATAAAAACAGGAGATTTCCAAAATGTTGACATTGATCGTCTTGTGGTAGGTCACTGATTGTCATGTTATTCCATCTGCAACACCTCTAAACCCCCAGTTGAATCAGCACCAATAGATGATCACCCTCCAGCACCTCTCGCCTCCTGCAAACAATTATGCATGCACACACAAACCAAAGACTCCAGCTGACAGCTGTCATGAACGCATTCAACGCAACTGCATGAGAGAACGGCAGCATGAGCAAGGTTTAAACCGACCCCTACCTTTGCCATGGACCTGAACTCTCAAACAAGCCATCCAATAACAATGGATTTCATCTTGCACTCTCATAATACATCACAGGTTCTTTCCACCAAAGCTTTCATTTGATTGCCACAATATTTTGCCAGCTGCCATCACCACAACAGCATTTACATTTTTTGCATGCCACCAGTCACAGTGATAGTGGCCTAGTGGGTAAAACCCTTGCCTGTGATCCCGATGACCACAAAGTCACAGTTTCAAACCCCCACTTTCTACCACTGTGTCCTTGAGCAAGATACTTAACCCTCAGTTGCTCCAGGGGGACTGTCCCTGTGACCAATGACTGTAAGTCGCTCAAATGCCCCCTTTACCTTTTATACTAATTCTGCACTACAACACCTTTTATTTTCAGACAGCACATACACACAGTATTAACCTGCTCTTTCACCAATTATTGCTCATCCCTGTGTTCACTACTGCAGAGTTAGCTGGTGACATAGTAAACAATAATGCTGACCATCGTAAAGCCACAAAATTCACTAACCACAGTTCTTAGCTCTTCAACTAAGACATCTACGCCAGCTGTAAAAAAAGAAATAATCATCAGAGTCTGATGCATGTGATAAAAGGAGAGGTTAGCTTGCAGAAACTAAAGGCTAAGTTAAAATAAGTGTAAATGTCACCACTGTGTCTGTAATTACTATCAAATCAAAGCTAACATGTCAAGCTACCTGCCAGCTTTTCACATAAGTCGAAACATCATTTCATGCAGAAACGTCATTTGAAAATCCCATTCGTGCTGAAAAGATTTAGGCCTAAAGTGCACCTATTTGAAGAAAGCCCTTTCGATAATGATCTGTCACAATTTTACCTCTAATTCCTGTAAACAGTAAATTACAGCATAGTTACTTTTTAATGATGGTAAATGACTGTACTTTTACTCTCATAGTTTGCTAAAATCACCTGTACGACTCATTACTGCAGTTCTGTTTGAGAGGGTTATGTGAATTATATACTATGAAATGGTCATTATGCTTATTTTATTCTTGCTGTTGAAACGTCTCCTTGCCGTTCTCAGTACAGGTGAGTTCCTTGACAGTTTTCTTTCTGGTTGGGTGGAATCTCTTCCATTTCAATGTCTTTCAATGTGCAGGTGGGAAGCAGGAACCAACAATTAACCCGGCGGAGGGCGACTGGAGTGATCATTAGCCTCTGAATTCCAGCCCAGACTGCCAAGCTGCTGGAAGCCATCCCCTCTGAGAAAGAGACAAGGATTTTTCAAACGTGAGCCTTCACGGCCAAATCACAGAACTGTACAGACTCACAACTGTATCAGCAATGCAGGACATTTTAGATAATAGAATCAACTCCAGTTTTGCTTATCAGAGATTATTGTGTAGCTCAAGATTCTGCCTGAACATGGAGGCATTACATAAAGCACATACAGTGCTTTAAATGGAGAACAGCACTGATGTCCACTAGCTTCTAAACGGCCATCTGTTTGACTAAGCTTCTCCAAATTACTATAATATCACCTGGCTTTATGGAAATGTATAGTAATGCCATCTCACTTTAACCCTTCTAAAGTAATTTGCATCATTTTGTGATGCATTCGATTTACATAACTACTTATATGTAATTACGTTCACAACAAACATCTGTGGAAAACTGCCACTGACATTGAAAGCACTTTGGATAAACAGAGGTCAATTCATTTTTTTATATTATACAGTTAAATGCAACACTTTGGGTTACCTTCATCAAATGATGTCTTTTTTGATTTTTTTAACCTGTCGTGTCCGGCATCTTAGCTAGCAGAATGTGAAGCTGGTGCCTTGGTGTGCCAGACACCTTTGTTTTGCCAAGTGGGGCTTGACAGTATATGCCCCTCTTGTTATCTGAATTTTTTTATTTACAACCCCAAATCAGAAAAAGTTGGGACAGGGTGGAAAATGTGGATAAAAAAATAAAGCAGTAATTCACAAATGTC
>JBBJLS010000036.1:1104227-1115852 GCA_037577275.1 Bryconaethiops microstoma
CCACCAGGCTGTCGTTTGGGGGGGGAGGGGGGGGGGGTTGATGGGATTCCGCGCCGGCCCAAAATTACCTGCCCGGCCCAAATTTACCATCGGCCCACCGGGCAAATGTCCAACACTGCCGGAGTCTACACCGCAAGGCACGAACTCAAGCACAGGGCGCACACATACACCATTCGCTCACACCTACGGTCAATTTAGAATCCCCAATTCACCTCACCCGCATGTCTTCGGATGTGTTAGAAACCAGAGACCCAGGAAGAAACCCACGCCACCACACGGAGAGCATGCAAACTCCGCACACACAAGACCAAGACCTGGATTCAAACGTCCAGCCTTGGTGTAAAGTGCTACCCACTGTGGGGCCCTGGATTTGTTTAGACTTTGTATTTTATATTGTCGTTCTCTCTGTATCTGTACAGTTACATGAGCAATTTCCTCCTGCGTCAAGGATACTGATTTCCCAGTGGTCATAGAATGATCATGTAGGTGTTATGTAGCCCTTAAGAACACTAAGTCTAACGCCTACTTTTAGCAGTGGAGGCTCGCAGAGTGGTCTCGCGCTTGTCCCCGGCAGAACGTGCCCACTTTTATATGTCAAGACAAGCAAAGCTCGTGCTCACACCTCTGTAGAATGAGGGGCGCGTGCTCTATTGCGCTGTGGGACAGTGCCCACTGTGAGGAGAGGGTCTGCACATGAGTGACTGTCGCGCGCTGTGATTGATAGCATGCGCGAGGAGCTCGGTTCCCCCCCATGCAGCAGGAGCGTGTTGGGAGGAGGAGTTACACACACATACACACGCTCTCTCTCTCTCTCTCTCTCTCTCTCTCTCTCTCTCTCGCTCTCGCTCGCTCTTTCTCATGAGCACACACACACACACACACACACACTCTCAGAAACGCGCGAGGATGCTGCGCTGCGCCTCAGCAGCAATCTGCGAGACCCTTCTGGTGAACTAATATTAATAACAATAAGGGTAATAATTATTAGTTTTGTTATAATTAATAACAATAATAATCGACTAGTTAATAATTAAGGCTGCAACTTTTAAAGGCATATTTTAGTATCATTTTGGGGTGTTTTTTGGCTCTCGTGACTGCTGCTCGCCATGGTCCGTGCGTGCGCGAGCGGACCGAGAAAAGAGGGGTCAGCGGCAGCACGGCGGTGGGAGCGCGCGGAGCTGCACACGTAAAAAAAAGGCACGAGAACAATAACGAACACGAGAGACTGTTACCAAACCCAGTGACCAGCCAGGGACCGGACCAGTGGGACCTAGCATCTCGGAGTATGGGTGAGTGGACTTGCTTTCAAGTTGCACGAGCGTCTAGTATTTGGTCAGCAGTGACCAAAGTGTGTGTTCATGCATTTGTAGGAATGTTAAAGAGTGCAGGAACCGGGGTGTATGGTGCAATCATTGCATTAGAGTCCCAGTTTCTGTCAAAGAGCCTGGGAGAAGGACAGCTGCTCTACAGCTCAGGTGTGGGAGGAGGGAAAAAAATCTGGATTTCCAGGCAAGAGGTTTTATTTTGCACTGAAACTAAACCTCTACAATGGATAATCTATCTTCATACCATCTCCAGATTTGAGATATTTCCATAAATATTTACAAGAAGCACCGGTCCATATGCTGCCATGATATGGCAGTGCATTCTCCAAACCAATAGCTTATGCACTCCCACACAGTAGGAGACGGCGTGAGAAAGAGTTGGTAATCACAGTTCCATGTGATCTACTTGCCTGTCACTGAGGCAGCTGAGCACCCTGGCAAGCTGCACCCAATTACTGCTCCCTGTACTGTTCCAGTCCATCTGTGGTGTGCCTACCTGCAGGGCTTCCGGCTCTAATCTAGTCGTCTGTCCGAGCCGTGCTAGGAAGTCCACGAGGAGGCTTCACCCTGTGGCAGGCTGCTGATGGTCAGTCGGGCTTCCCCACGGTCCGTCTGCCACATGGGCCTTCGCAGCCTTCGGTAATTGCACGTTGGCCGAGCCAATTATTGGCAGATAGACACCAAGGCCAGGTCTAAATTTCATGCTAGGTTTTGCTGCCCAAGCACTTTCTGTCATGCTGTCAAAGATAAATGCGTGTTAGCGTGAAGCCTCGCTCCCTGGCTGTCACCACGCTGTCCTTTCACCTGGTCAATACCACTTTAGACTTGTATGGCGGCAGTTTGGTGGACTGAATGCAATAACAGTTCTAGCACCCATCTTTACTTTAACAGTGAGCACATCAGGAGAAAAGCTGTTGCTCTTTAAAGTCTTGGAGAAGATTTCTATACTTTGAAGAGGAACCTCTTTTGGTTTTCTAAAGAACCTTTCATGGTTCACGGTTGTTAAGTGTGAGGAACCATAAACGTTCTTAGGAGAACTCTTCATTTGGTAAAGATCATTACGTGAAGGTTCTTTATATCTTTACAAGGTTCCTCACCCTGACATTCTCTAATTTACAAAAACAGTTCTTATTGGATTCTTCAAGGAACTTACATAAATGTAAAGGTCAATACCACAATGGCACACAACGATAGTTTTCTTACAGCAGGAGAAATGTGTCACGCTGAAGTTATTGCACCTTGGACTGCTAATGGTGAGTGTGAAGTCCACATAATATACAGGTTCCTGGAGGAACCCATAATTTGGTACTGAATTGCCACGCATTTCACTCTCACATATCTTATATAAAGAATAAATTCAGAATTTTAAACCAGTGCTTATACCCACTATGGTGCAGGAGACCCCTGATCTGCTCATCATAGTGTTTTTTCTGCTCCCAACTCCCCTGATCCAACTGTTCAGCTCTTTAACAAGACTTTCCTGAGTTGAAGTGTTAGAGCAGGGAGAACATGAGGATCAGGTTTGAGAAACACTGCCTCAGGTGACAACATGCCCCCAGGCTCCCATTCCTCACTCCAGTAAAATTAGAATATCATTGCAAATTAGAATTATTTTCCATATAGTTATTGAATAATATTTTTAGCAGATTGGTCACCAGCCCTCCTGGAGATCTACTTTCATCAGAAGTTTCAGCCACAGTCTGCAACACCTGCTCTGGTTAATGAACTTCTTCTCTGATTAACTGGAGTGTTAGGTAAGGGTGAGTGGGCAGCATGTTAGATGCAGCTTGGAGCTCAACACAGCTGGACAGTAGACCTCCAGTAGACCTCCACATAATGTAAAGGTTCTACGACAATTAAAAAAACATTTAGGAATCTTTGTTTTTAACCCTAGGAACATCAGTGGCAAGGCTACAGATAGTAAATTGTTGTCATACAGCAAAACAACTCATTACATGGAAGTATTGTTTGTGCTGATGCTGGAGGTGTCAGGCATCATGCTGAGCTTTGTTTGGTGTTCCTGTGTCATGTTGAACCAAAGTTATTTACTTTTGAAAAACATGTAATAATAATAATTACAACTTCTGGGCTTTTAAAAATGCATATAAATAACAAATGCTAATAAATACAAATGCCTGTAAATGTATTTTATTTAGGTCTTATAAACAGACAGACAGTAAGACAAGACCTTTGAACTTTTTCGGAATAATCTCCGCCATGGGCGCCAGAACAATTATAGCAGGGGGGACCTGTGTCCCCCAATTTTCACCGAGACGTAGAGCCCTGTGCCCCCCACACACACACACACATTAAAAATGCTTCTGGTGCCCATGGTCTCCGCCTACAAGTGAATGGGGAAAACCTGCAGAAGGAGGGCAGTCCGGAGAGCAGCCAAGCGAAAGATCAGCAAACGGCCAGTGTGTAAGAGTGCAAACACCAGTTTTAGACTGTTTTACAGAGTTCTTATTTGTTGAAATCGGACTTTATTAATACGCTGTGACTTCTAGGGTTTAAGAGTGCATCTCTATACTATAAAACCACAACACCACATTCTCAATGCAGTCTAACTCATGGCTGTAATATAAATGCTCTTGAAGACATCGATTCGTTGGTTCAGATGTGGCAGATTAGGATTCTGAACAGACTGCTGGAGAATTTCTCCTGGAGCTGGGCTGGAGACACAGAAGCTGATTTAGAGTAATTAGATGCTGTCTCCTTCTCTAAACCTACTGGCGAAGTGACTGCCTTAGGAAACTAGAGTTCCACTATCACTGAGGAATTATAATTATCACTAATACAAAACTCTTATTTTTTTTCTTATGCAACTTTGTGAAAGTGGATATTTCATTACTGCATTCAAATCGGTTCAGCATAGGCATTTTAATTGGGAAAGAGTTGCCAGTGATATGTTGGTACTAGAGGTGGTGTAGTAACCAGCATTGTTACTGGTGATGTGCTGGCACTAAGCTATGTGCCCATTCAAAATCCCATTGCTGTTAACCCTTAGAACAAATTGTAAATTGTCATCATATGGCAAAGCAGCTCCTTCTATGGAAGTTCCCCTGGTTTGTGTTGATGCTCGAGGTGTCAGATGCCGTGCTGAGCTTTGTTTTGTGTTCCTATGTCAGGTAGAAGTTATTATCATTTAAAAAAACATAATAATAATAGCTGCTACTGGGGGTTCGAAAATTGTCATACACAAATGCCCATAAAGAACAAAAATGCCCAAATTTCTTAGACATGTTTTAAATCTTAGACATGAACAAAAAAAATAAGATCTTTGAACCCGGGAGAACTTTCAGGATAGTCTCCGCCCACAAGTGGGTGGGGGAAACCCTCGGAGGGAGGTGGTCCGGAGAGCAGCTGAGCGGCAGTGCACCAAGTGAAAGAATAGCAAATGTCAGGCGTGTAGGAGAGCAAACACTGGTTTTAGACTGTTGTACACCATTTATATCTATTGAAATCAGATGTCACTTATACGCTCAGAGTTCTAAGGGTTAAATATGCTCGAGTTATTCCAGAGGATGTTTCAGTGTACATGTGCTGTGAAAGAGGAATGAAGAATCAGTGGGAAAACTTTGTGGGGAGCTGAGTGCAGCAATTCATTGCAATTATGATGGATAGTTGGACTTCCCAGTCACCAGTGGGGTTTGCTACGGAACATCAGTTTAATGAAGCGCACATGAGGGAGCAATTTCCTTCCCTTTCTGAAAGTACTCACGGTTTGCGTTTTGCACATCCCATTAATCTAAGGTTTAATAAAAAATCTGATGTTTGAAGTTGGGTCCGATTTTTCACAAACCGAAACATGGCTCGAAACAAACCATTAAAAGGCAGGACCATTAAGCCCTTAGCAATGGCAGAAGTATAATATCATGATACGTCACAGTATTTATTAATACTTTTGATAAGACCAAAAAGAACAAAATATGCATCAAAAACGATTGATTGATTTCACACCCGGCACTGCACTAAATCCAGTTAACCTTGTCTAATTATGCACCCTAACTATAAAACATGAAAGTGGTCGATCCACAAAATCCCCAGAAAAATGTAGCACGATAATGATAAATATCGCCATCTTGCCCAACCCTAGCCAGTACTTGTATTCAGTATTGAACTCAGTTCTGTGCTACTAAAAACAACCACAACTGGAAAATCAGTTTTACTGAATCCCCGGAAGAAAATCTCTACTCACATAATTTCCTCTGAATGGCAAGAAAAACATTAGCTCTTGCATCAGTTTCAGCCAAATGCATTTCAATTATAACAAAAAAATTATAATGAACGTTTTCTTATGTAATACAGCATGAATTCACTCTGCATTCCACTGTTTTGTCTGATACGCAGTGCTGACTGAAATGGACATTTATTTTTGCTCTTCCCACAGACAGCTCTGTATTAGTTCCGGCTTCAAAAAATACATGGCATATTTGGTTGATCTGAAATGAAACAATAAAAAAAAAATTACTCCAGATTTGTTTAAATGAAACTAACAGGGCAGTTTTTTTTTTAATCCAACACACAAATACAGATCTGGATATTGTAGTTCACCTTTTCCTTTTCCTATTTCACGTGGACTGGGACTGGAGACTTTTGGAGACAGTTTTAATGGTGCTTATGAAGAGAATGAGAAGGAATGAGAAGGAGGAATTTCAAGGGTTAATTAGGGTCCTTGTAGCATTGGGCATGTGCAGCCTCCATTTCTAGAGATTTCACATGAATATCACGCACAGTTTGCCTCATTTGGTGCAGAGGATACTATAATATTGGTTTCTTCATTCAGAAATCATCAAAGACACATATTTCATCAGCTACACTCTGCGTTATTTACAGCAGCCCTTCCACCCTCTCCCATACGTTGTCTCTGAGAGTCATTAATATAATTTATTAGGCCCGAGTGCATTAGAGAAAATAAGATCTGTAGTGAAGCCTCCCTTGCTTTAAGCAAAGTATGTGTTCTAGCTTATCTCCTGTTTTTAAACCGTTTTTATACAGCATGTTTTTTGAATCAAGATCAAAGCGGGATTATTTTTTCGAACCATGCTTTAAGATCGTTTGCTTATCTAGATTTAGCGCCAGTGGTGAGGGATTTAGGCTTGGCCCGTGCTTGAATGAGATGATTGCCCGCCAATGCTGAAACTTGTCGCTTAATTTTTAAATCCATTTATGTTTTCACAGTGCAGCACCGCAACCTTAATATCTTTATACAGCAAATTGCCATGGCTTACTTGTAAGGAGTCTTCAGCATAAAAAATGTCATGTTATTACTAGTGATAACAGCTAACAGATCACTGAACACTGTCATGTCCTGAATATCAGAAGAGTTGCATTCGTCTCTTGATCCGAACAGGCAGCAGCAGGGTGGGTAGGCCTCTGGGCCTAGCAAGTCACTCTGATTGTTTATTGCATCGGAGTCAGCCAGGGCAACGCTTCACTCATACTGACACAAAACAATAACTAGATTCTGATCACTTGAACTGAGCCCCAAGATGTAAAGCAATCTGTTATTAAAAAATTAAGCATGGCATAATTATTTGATACATAACCAATTTTGTGATCATCAGACGCAGTACAGTATCACGAACATATGAGCTGTGCTAAATGCTGTAGCAGCAACCTTGCGATTTTTCGAGTGAAGATGAATGACAAAAGACCAAAGTTGTGCTCTGTTGCTTTGAGCTAAGCTAAATTACACAGTACCAGTACTGCGATACTTTGACCTAAGCTAGTTGATCTAGTATCAGTACTGTGATCATTTCAACTAAATTAAACGATACAGTGCCAGTTTTCTGAGCTAAGCTAAATGATACAGTAGAAGTAGTGTGATCAGTTAAGCTAAACTAAATGATACAGGACCAAAGCTAGATTAAAAGACAAACACTGTGATCATTTTAGCTGAAATATACAGTGCCAATTATACTGAGTGAGATCATAAAAGCATTGTGATATTAATAATATAGTACCAGCACGTTAATAATTTGGGCTAAGCTGAACGACATAACGGCAACGCTACTATCGCCTGAGCTCGGATATCAGAGTCCTGTGTTCTTACAGAGTCACTGAGCATGACTGCCAAGCGGCGCAGTACAAAAGCTCCACAGGCGAGGTGCAGGATGCAAACTGCCTCTCTGCACTCGCCAAGACAAGGCAGCTCTCCGCTCTGCTTTTCTAAAGCACTCGCATATCCCTTAATTGAGTTTTTTTTTTTCTTTCTGTGCATGCTCACTTGAGAGAGACTCTCTCTCTCTTCCCAGATATATGAAACGCTAGTGAATAAAAATCCAAACCTTGTGTTATACCGTGGCATTAATGTTGAATAATTACGATTGACCGTATTTGCCTACCTTAAGTGCAATCCTAATTGAACTTTGCAGCACTTCAAATTAACCTTTTTCCCTCTTATTCCAGGGAGCATTATAAAAGCCTGTCCCAATAGTAATTTATTTTTCACCTCTGACCACTTTTTGCTTTGAATTTTTAATGCACCTACTATATGCATACCCTAACACCATAGACCATAGTACCGTAAATTGCATTTCAAACACGATTTTCCCTTCCCTTCGAGCCACAATTATGACATTTAGCTCCAGGATAAGAGTAAAGTGCATGGCTTTTAAAGGAAGAGCTCATTCAATAATTTTAATTACACATCAGTCAAGTTTTAGTTTCCTGTTACTTTTTTAGTGTACAATTGCAGCTGCAAGGCTAATGTTGCTAACAGACACTAGAACTCAATAGTCACCCAAATAGCTCAAATGGTTTCTGTGAAAATACTTCAGGAAAACTTCTCTCGACCCGGATCCGGGTCTAAAATAAGGTTGTGCAGACTTGTGGATGTGGTTTATCTGATGATACATGGACAGTCGTGTCAATTTCCACCATTCCTTTAAGTATATAGGAGGTTCTTCATTTCAGAATTGCAATTTCAGTGCAGCCACATAATTTATGAGCTGTGATGGCAGTCCTGCATGGGTATTATGACTGTGCATCACGGAGCTTGGGAGCATATTTTACTGGAAGTAGAAGTGCTCTGGCTTACAAAAGTTACAAGCATGGGATTTTTGCACTGAGTGCAAGCGATTTTACAGCTGGTAGCGCAGTTTAAAGAAGTTTGCAAGATGACAACAGCAGACCCTGTTAGAAGATGACAACACTGTTTGTTTAGAAGCCAACGTCACATTTAATTATTCCAAAAATGACTATGGATGGAAGGTTTTGTGTGTGTGTGTCACCAATTCTTGTTTTAAAAACAGAATAATGCCACTGGGACTTAAGGAGAATCTCTTAAATCTAAAATTATGCTTCATGCTCTGTTGAATTTGCTAGGTTTTTTTAGCCCTGTGGGCTGGCGCGTGATGCTTTCATGAACAGGACCCATCATTAAGTTAGAAGTTCAGCAAAACGCGTGATGTCGCTGTCTGTAAGGTTTTATTCCGTGGGCTGATAAGCCTCTAATAACAGAGAAGGAGGATGCTATGACTCAACAGTGTAGAAGAGAAAGAAGAACTCAATACCTCTCCCCTATCCACTACTGGCCTTGAGTAAAAAAAACTGTATTGGCAAGAACAACTGAAAAAGTGTGGTGCTCGACAGAGAAGTCCCCATCAAGTCTAACGAGAGTTTTAAACCTACCGAAGGACAATAGAAGCCTTTCCAAGGATCCAGAACCACTTAATGGCTAGAGGAGATAATCCATCCAGCCTTGGCTGCCTTTGTTACTGTAACAGGTTTGCCTGACCGGGTGTACAAACCCAAAAGTATAGCAGAACTGAAGCACAAGTAATTATTAACGCTACCCCAATGCTGGATATCCTTGTACTTGTTATGTAAGAACTGAAAAAACATTTTTTTAAAGCCCACCAAACAGTAATGCAGATATCACACCCTTTTTGTAAATCCTTCAACATTCAGGAATTGTTTATAGCAATTATTGCTTGAGTGTTTGAGGAGAAATGATTAAGAATTTTCCAAAATTCTCAGTAATTAAATGGTTAAGAAGTAATTCAGAGAGGTTTGATCTGAAATGCTATTTCAGAAAAACTTACTGAGTTGTTCACAGTAGTGGTGAATAGACCCAGACATCTGAAGCATTTAATGACTTTCAATATTAGTAGGTATGCTTCTCTAAAATCTCATCAAATTAAAACTAATTTAAAACATTAGCGAAATTGACCTTTTTGTTATGAATTTTACTGTGTTTGCCCCCTCCTAAACCAAAATAAGTGCAATGTACCCGAACTGTACAAGTCCAATGTAGCACAGTAAAAAACTGATATATTCCCTTATTCCCTTTACATGTTTTAAAGAACAGTTTTTAAAATGAATCAATCGGAACAAAGTTTTCTATACATATCATTTTTTAACACAACAATTTAACATTCAGTGTATCTAGAAAAGTTTCCATTTTAGCCAGAAGGGGATGACAAAGCCCAAAGTCTTTTTAGACTGAAAATAAAAAGAAAGCTCACATACATAAACCTACAAAGCACACAAAGCATATACATCACAAGAATGCTATTATTCAGCTCAGAGCTCCTTTGGTTTGCTTGTTCAATTTAATGCTCTGAACTCTGAGCTGGAGCCGAGCCTCCAACTCATCTACACACACGGCACAAACTGCAGCGCGGCAGGTGTGAGAAAGTGACAGTGACAATTAATGGTTAGCTATAATTTCATGATTGTAGCAGGCACATGCAGAAGGAAAAAGGCTTTGACAGTGAACAGCCATGAATTAGTAGTTTTCATGTGGCACATTCTGTGCAGACTAGAACGTTTGGGTTTGCCTGTGCAGACATGCTCTCGTGAAGAATTTCGTTTTTTTGTTAAATACGTTTCCGCGGGTTCTATTTGCGGCTCTCTGGCCTCAGCTTCCGCAGAAGCATCAAATGAAATATCAGCTTGTCATGATGCCAAGGGAGACGACAGCTAAGCTAAGTTGGCCGAGGCTGCCAGCATCATTGCAGTTTTGTGAAAGGGGGCTGCCACAGCCCTAGAGGGTTTCAAATGAGTGGCTTTAGAATGAACTAACCTTGGACGAGGAATGACTTTAAGTTGCTGGTTCAGGGAGGCAGGTGGGGTGCAGCGGGTGGGGGTGGTTGTACAGCTGTATAAGAACAGCTTGTAATAAGAACCGCCTGTAAAAGTGTGTGTAAGAGGCTGGTCTGGGAGGTTGTGACTCACTTAGCAAGCTAACTAACTCCCTAACCGTGAACAGCCATGACACAAAGGTGAACATAATTTTACTGTAATTATATAAGTGTGTAGTGCTGCACACTGATCTCGAGAAATGTACATTACTAGAGTTCTTGGCAGGCGTGGAATGACTGTTTTAGTTGCATTTAGCCAAGGAGCTAACATAGCAATTAGCAAGCTGGCTTGGTAATCTGCCATAAGCAATAAAAGCACAAATGTAAGAATAGTAATATTTATTTACTGAAAGTGCTAAAATTGTTGTTCCCTCCAACTTGGAAGATTCAGGGCTGCTACATGAAGAGATGCCCCTTCAGAGGTCTTTGCTATAAGCTTTATTGCAATAGGTCGAGGACACAAATCTGCTTATCAAAATTCAAGTGAAACTGGGAGCGAAATTTAATGTGACATCACACAATGCAGTGAATTCCACCGAAATAAATAGAATTTCGCTCACAAAATTGTCTGGCAAATGCAAGTGTGAATGGATCTTTAATTAAACGTTAGATTAAGTTACTCCACAAAGTGTGAAACAATGAAAGCACTGTATTTGTGTGACACCACTGGTTCTTCTTGTATGTTGTAACTAATCAAACCTCATCTAAAACTAAAATCAGAAAAATTACGATGCAGTCTATCGAAGAAGCATCTTAAAGTATTTGCTATTACACACTGATCAGCTATTACATTAAATCACCTGCCTAATATTGTGTCGGTCCTCTTTGTGCTGCTGACTCAGTGAGGCCTGGACTCCACAAGACCTCTGGAGGTGCTGTGGTATCTGGAACCAAGACGTTACAGCAGATCCTTTAAGTCTTGTTAATTGTGGGATAGAGCCGTAAACTCTTTAAACTCTTCGTCACGTTCTGACGAATAGGACCACTGAACACCCACTTATTTCATTATAAAGAGAACATAATTAGCCCTCTTTAATAGAATGTAGTGCAGCACAGCATGTGAAACTTTTATTCATGCTTTAAACAAGGGAGGTCAAATCTACCTATTACGCAGATCAACAGGTGAAAATCATCAGATAAGTTTATGTGGGTTTTGTAGTGTTTTTCATGCTGATTTCAAATCTGTGTTTAGTTTTTCCCACACGTACAGT